>UELX01000750.1:0-62447 GCA_900480035.1 Eupelmus urozonus
ACGGTCAGTATAACATGTATGTTTTATTGCATTTAAAAATATAATTTTTTTAAATAAAATGCATTTAAAAAATTTTCCTGAGTACGTTTTGAAGAACAAAATTCAAATATTAGTTGACATTAAAGGGCCCTTGGTTGACCAATATAGTTTTACTTTTTTTTTCACTTCATGATCGGTATGACGGGTACTTTCTTTATGATTGTTATAAATGAAAAATTACATCTTGTATTTTATGTTTAAGTTATAATTAAGAAGCTCAAATCATATTTTTGATACCGTTCATGCCTAGGAAAAATTCAGTTCTAAAAGACAAATTGGTTAATTTTGTACTCCAGTCATTAAAATCTTGTCTATAAACACAGAAATTATTGCTAAATGTCTATTCGCTATTTTGATTGCACATACTTAAAGATAATTTAGTTACCAATCGATTACCATTAATTTAAAAGAAAAAATTTTATAATCAACAGAAATATTTTCTTATCGCAAATGTATTAGCATCACAACAGGTAATATCAGCGGTCTCCTGGTAGTTATCTAATCAGATCTTTAAATTTTAATTTAACCAACTAAGAGACAAAATACACAATTATTAGGTATAAAAAAATTACTGATCCGTCAGAGAAGCAGTTGAAATCAAACAGAAATTCATATACATAAAAGTTATTTTTAATAATCAAAATTGATTATTAAAATTATTTTAAAAAATCAAAATTGAAATCCCCAGCCAAAAAAATCATCCAACCAGCCTAAAAAATTCATCTCCCAAAACCAGCCTAATTCAGCCAACAGAAATAAAATAAAAACCAAAACACAGATAACCGAATCTCTGAATCTGCGAAACGAGCGCTCCGAGCTAGATAAAAACCGGCAAGGCCATCCAGTAGTAATACTCCTCTCCTACTTTTCACTTGGCGTTCGCTCATATTTAAGTATACGTATGGCGAGCGCTGTAAGAGTGCGTACTATCAGCTCTTACAAACCGAGCTACCACATTAGTATAAGCACATAGCTGTGGCCAGTGTCGTGAGACTCACGTCCGTACGTACACATAGCCATTCAACCGGCTTGACTTTTTTTCTACCTTCAGTACCTCGCGTAGTTTTAAATCCATGGCCTCGGCTTTTCTTTACCGATCTAATTTTGTTGGCTGGATTTCGGATATGTGTGGATCGTGTGACGGCTGGTTGAATTAATGCGGTTTGAGAAATCGTTTTTCAACGTGTCTCATTAACGATTGCACCGAAAGTTAGCAGACTGTCTTTGTGCTTTTGCGTGCGTCACTCGCCTGGAAAATTATTATGCTGTAGATGCACGTGTTAACGTCTATATAGCTTCCGATTGAAGCTTACGTTTTGTTACTTTATCATTTGATAATTTGAGTAAATTGCGGAGCGACAGATAGAAAATATATTTTATGATGGAATAAAGTTGCAAATCATGCTGACAGTGATAAACGAGGGCTTCAAGAATCTTTTTTCTGCACAGCATCTGTAAAAGTCAGTGCGTCGGTATCAGTGTGTTTGCTTTCGTACAAAAAGCTCTGTTTTCGTACATAGTGTTTGTAGACAATAAAAGTGTGAAATCGGTGTTTATTTATCTTTGTGTACTCGTGAATCTATGATGCTACCTCGACTTCAGATTGTAAGGATTGTTTCCCAGCCAGGCGTGTTTAATGGTACTAAAGATTTTATTAATTTATTTTTGCTTAAATTCTTCATTTTATCTTGGGTCATGGCGATATTATGTTTACCACTGTACTAAGAAAGAAAGAGGATAAGAATGATGAATTAATTGAGTTCGATGACTTTAAAAATGATGAAGTCAATTTTTTTAAAGAATTGAAGTATTGAATAAAAAATCTGAAATTAGAGATTTGAAAAATATGATTTTATAATTTCTTTTGATTTATAAATTTTCATATGATTATAGATATATTAATAAATCGGATAAACTGTCATATTTTCACCTGCATTTTATTGTTTTATTGCGTTTCTTAATGCTCTTAACTATAAGTCATTTTCTTCCACATCAACAATATCAGATTTTATCAATTTTAATTTTTTTTATCTTCAATTATATTTTTCTAAAATTTCTTTTTATAAAATTTTTAAATATATTTTTTTCTTTTTAATTTTTAACTTTTAAGAATTAATAAATTTAATTATTTTTA
Source organism: Eupelmus urozonus (assembly GCA_900480035.1). Lineage (NCBI taxonomy): Eukaryota > Metazoa > Arthropoda > Insecta > Hymenoptera > Eupelmidae > Eupelmus > Eupelmus urozonus. Next base: position 2,174 of record UELX01000750.1, read on the forward strand.
TAAAATAAATTTCATGCTTATTTCATTCAGTAACTCATTCTTCCATATCAAACCGTGACTTTGATAATGAAAAAATACGTTCAAAAACAGAGGGCAATTATATTTTTTGGTTCATGCATTTTAATTAAACGTAATCTGCAAGTATAATGGCATTTAAAGAGAATCGTGATAATAAATTTTAATGAATCTATTGTTACGAGTGTTTACACATTGTTTATAGTCTTCAATTAACGCGTAAATAACCCACCCTCGTCCTCTATAAATTTAATTAAATAGGCAGCTACATAAATAGACATTTATTTAAATAATACACTTCACTCGACAGGTAAAATAAATAATTCATAATGCAATACATTATCAGTTAAAGTAGCTAGAATACCAAAAGCAGTAAATAAAAAAAATAATTATAAGCTCCAACAAATCGCAAAAAAGTGTAGTTTTCCATCCGAACATAACATTTTTCCAGATTGCAGAAACAGCAGCAGCTGCGTACTCCAGAAGCGATGGCAGAGCGGCAGCGGCGAACCTCAAAACCATACCGATCCAAACCTCTCGTACATGAAAAACCCCGGGAAAAGGCCTCTACTCGAAACAACAATCGGCCGGCTACTAGAATCAGCTGCTGAAAACTGGCCAGACCGCGAATGCGTCATATCGATCCAGCAGAACCGACGGATCACCTACTCGCAGCTACTAAAACGAGCCGATCGTATTGCTGCTGGCTTGAAAAAAATCGGTTTGAGAAAAGGGGAAAGGATAGGAATTTGGGGACCTAACGAGCTCGAATGGCTCGTTTCTTATATGGCAGCGGCGAGGGCTGGTCTCATAGTGGCTGGGATAAATCCGGGTTATCAGCAGGATGAGCTGGATTACTGTATCGGTAAGATCGGCGCGAGGGCTGTGATAACGTCGGAGTCGTACAGGATGCATAAGTATCCGTATATGTTGCTGGAGAGTAAGAAGAGATCGCCGACTTTGGAGCATGTTATCGTCTACTCTGATGATCATATTACGTGAGTGGCTGAGGATTGTTACTTATAAGCGATGTTTGTATTCGGCCGATCTTTTGTTTTTAAAGTAAGGTTTGATGACCTTTGCAATGAAACTGCAAACTGCAAGAGGTCGATAAATAATTGCTTATAACTGTATGGGCAAATCTCAGAAGTTTTTAACTTTTCTTGTGATCAAGACCTGCTATCTTTTGAAGGCTGTTTCTTGATTTTCTAAAATGGTATACATACATCTACTTGAACTCGATATTTACGTTTTAAAAATAAAGTAGATCACGTTTTTACACAAATAAATATTGTATTAAAAGACAAAATTGTTAATTTTTCGAACAATACTTATTAGCATTTAAAAATTTTTTATGAGTTATGTATTCTTTGGTAAAGCACCACGTAGAAATTTTCAAAATATTAACTATTAACTATATCAATTTTTTTTTTTTTTTAATGAAATTCCTAAATTCTTTTTGTTAAAGTTAAAAAATTAACTGCAATATATTATTGTAAAAGATTTTATACGTTGATGGTAGAATTTCCAAATGACTTACAGATGATATCAAGTTTTGATAATAAGAGAAATTATGAACTAAAATTTTCTGAAATTTGTCCATATTTCTGATCAAAAATATTTTTGTTACGGATGCATACAATATTCGTAACATTTTAATAAAAATTTATTCTTATCAATTTGTGAGGAAAATGTTATCGGTTATAAAATAATGTTTTTAAATAATAAATTATTATCTACAGAAAACACGTAGTTATATAAAAATTAATTTGTTATTTTTGTAAACAACTGTACTTTACGAAACTACCAAACATGACATATATAGAGAGTATATTATTGTACATCACAGAGGCGATAATATATTGTAACTTGAACAGCTGCAATTATTTATGACACTGACGAAGTGCACCAGCATAATAACATGTACATCACGTCAATTCTGCTTTTCGAAAATGCAAAAGTTTCCAATGACGCAAAAACTAAATAACCTTACATAACAGCAACAGCCAATACACTACTCTAAACTATCAAAAAAAGAATATCCAGCCAAACGAAATAACAAATTTAATAAACCCAACCATCCGCCCAAATAAACAAAAACGAATAAACAGCCACAAACCCCACCGATTAAAAAAGCATTTAATCCCAACCAGCTCGCGTGTGCAGCCGCGCGCATCTTTCTCAAATCCCTCGAACAAAATTAACGATCGCCAGCTCCCTTTGTTCGCTCAGCAGACACCAGGCTTACAACAGCGTATAGGCGCGCGTAGAACGATTCATCCAACGGTTGACTTGCCGGCGCCGACTCGGTCTAACGCGAAGACAGGCTCGCCCCCGCTATATTCATGAATATCATCGCGTGCGCGCGCTCTAGGCCGCGCGATCCTGCCGTTTTCTAGTGTATGTAGACGCGGGCTAAACACTGAAAGAGGGAGAGAGAGTAGACGGCCCTGTTATTCCGCTGCTTATTCTTCCTCGAAAACTGGGTTAAATGAATATTCGATCTTCCGCTCTTGGCTTCTCCAAAGGAATGATCTGTCGTCCAGGCATGTGATTGCCCAAATTTTCGGGAAATCCATTTCTGCGCCTGTGTGTATGCGCTCTGCGCTGATATGTCTGTACTCGCGTGTGGCTAACGATTCTTTGCTTCTATTAAGGAGCTTTTACCTAGGGAGGGCGAGTCATGCTCTCTGGGAAACAAAGGATATCTACGCAGCTGTTAATGGCCTTCTGGAAATTATTTGCGCTAGGTGGGATTTTAATTCTCGGGGAGACGGGTTTTTAAGGCGATTCCATTCGGACACGCGATTCTATGCGGCTGATTTAACGTCGGGATTTATAATGTGGCTAGTGGGTCTAGTTTAAAGTGTTTCCAAGTCTCGTTACATTAACTCTCTGATTAGATATAATATATAATGTATAAATTTAAGCTTACTAAGGTCTACACTGCCGACCTTAGCCAACATTCCTCTACATTCCCACAATGCCCCATCATAGAACCCCAACCTGCAGAAAAGCTTCGTTACTTTCGAATGCGTTCGTTAAAATAAACCCTACTACTAAACCAGCTCCCCCGCACTCTAAGGCCGCTCCTTTGATCCTGGAAAATCGCGCAATTAGGGTAAAAGCCAGCCCGCAGCAACATCGCCGGCCTCTAGCGCATCGCGGAATCGACGTTCATTAATAACAGCCGCGAAACCGTCCATGCATCATGCGATTCATCGCGAGGCCCCGGCTAATGCATTTCAACTACGGCTTTCTATTTTATACTTTCCCCCAACAGGGGCACGCGCCGATTGCGAGATATCGAAGAGCTGTCCGGCAGGATGGACGTGGAGGCTGTTAAGGAGGAGCAGGCTGAGATCTCGGCTTACGATGGGACTAATATACAGTTTACGTCTGGGACTACTGGGACGCCTAAGGCTACTTTGCTGTCGCATAGATCTGTTATTAATAATGCGAGACAGGTATGAACTGGATTTATTGTAATAATGTTAGAGTTTTTGAATTAAGCTGGTATGATGGTTTCAGGCTGTGACTAGGCTTGACACGTCCGGCCGAAAAGTCTGCCTGAACGTACCCTATTTTCACGCTTTCGGCATGATAATGGGTGTTGTGGGACCGCTGCATTCGGGCTCGACGATTGTGCTTGAAAATCCGACCTTCAACCCGGTGAAATCGATCGAGGCGATATTACGGGAAAAATGCAGCGTTTGCTTCGGCACCCCGACAATGTGGGTAAGCTTTATATTTTGCTTTTAATTATGTTTGTGAGTATATTTAGCGTTTATTTTTGTTACCTTTTTATTTGTTCTTTTTGCTTGAAGATTAATATGATCAACGAGCAGATTAAGATGGGAGTGAAAATTGATAGTTTGTACACCGGGGCTAGCGGAGGAGCTCCGGCTTCCGCCGAGCTCTACAAGCGAATACGAGAGCATCTTGGATTAGAGCACTTAAAGGTAGTAAATTTGTTCTTACTTTTCTTCTATTAATATAAAATAACATTTTAAATGTGAGATAGTCATTCATGTTAGTGAAAAACAGTAGAACGAGTACTAGCTCTAGTCAGCTGACCATCACTTTTTTTTTCACTTATTTTATTATAAATTTTACTTTTAAAACGCCTTAAAATTGTATATCACCGTGTATAAAACAAATACGCATCGAATTTTGAAATGGAAACAATTAATGATCAATTATTATAGTCAATACTCGCAATATCTCCCTAATTTTTCTGGGACTTCTAACTATGCCAATAAAAGCATAAAATCCGCCAAGCAAATTATTCCCCTAACCGCGCCCGGACTAGCGAAATGGGCTTCTTGTGCAAACTATCGACTGAAAGCGAAGTTTTAGGAGGCCTAGGGGTCACTGACACGTGCACTTGAGCCTTATCTATGCGCATATCTCTCGTGAAACAGACGCCGTCAGGCCGCCTACTTCCAGGACGATCCGCGAAAAAAAAAACATCAATTTTGCTCCACTTGCAATTTTATCAGCGCTCTATTTAAAAAAATTATGCGTCACGCTTGTCGATTGAAGCGTGGAAAAATGATGATATGGAAGCCGAAGGAAGCGTTGTTACGCGACACGGTAACGAAACTGTTATGTTATGAAATTTGTTATTTTTCTTTTCCAGTCGATATATGGTATGACCGAGGCTACTGCGGTGGTCAATCAATCACTTTGGGAAGAGCCTCAAGAATTAACGGATACGACTGTAGGATATATCTCTGATCATATCGAGATAAAAGTAAGTTTTGTTTCTTGATCAAAAATTCGGATCGAACACTGCAAAGATGCAGCTTCAGTTTTTCTTGCAGATCAGATATATGTCTGTAATGTTATTATGTTTTAATATTTGAAGGTGATTGACCAGAATGGAAATATGGTTCCGTTCGGTACAACCGGTGAGCTGTGCGTCAGAGGATACAGCACAATGATGGGATACTGGGCCGATGAGGAAAGCACAAAGAAATCTTTTATGGACGGTGAATGGCTTAAAACTGGAGATCAATACATACTTCGCGAAGATGGCTACGGATACATTGTTGGGAGGCTCAAAGATATGCTGATTAGAGGAGGAGAAAACATTTTTCCTAAGGTAATTGCGGAAATGTATGAGTGAACAGCAGAGCTTGCGAAACAATCGAGCATTTGCGATTAGTTTGTGTTAGAAAGATCATTATCTACCAAATTGAGTTTCAATTAACTCTCACTTTACTTAATAAGATTTTACTGGATACCGGTTATGCTACATTTCGATTTTCTCATAGTAAAACTCATTATAAAACAAAGGAGTAAATAGGATACACTTGATAAGTAAACCACAACAGAAACTATTTTTTATAATATGAATTGTTTGTATTTAAAGATTCGAAAATTATATGGTAAATGGTTTAAGAAAAGAGTTATTAAACAAAACGTACTTAAAACTAAGAATTTTCAAAAAATTTAGTTTTTAGTTGAAAACGATCTTAAAACTTGACATTTCTTAAATACACACCAAACAACGTCTAAAAAAGTTTACATAACAAAAATATAATCAAAATAATTATTTGATAAAAATTCTGAATTTTAAATTATTAAATTATGAACCACGTTATTTTTCTTTTTAAATCTTCTAATAGGCAATAAAACAATAATTTATGAAATATATTTTAGTTTTCAAAATAATTATTTTTACGTCTTCAAACGTCTTGTCACTTTCTTTTTTGCCCCAATAAATTTAGCAATACAACGTGAAGAAAAGTTCTTGACATAGTAAAGAACAAGATAAAATGATTGAAGTGGCGATACATTTTTTATTGTGAAAGAGAACTTTGAACTCGTTCCCCACTCTCCCATACAGTAGTTTATCAATTTTAGTATCCACGCGTTTATAAATGTAAAAGTTTTAATCTGTAGTAAGAAAGATACGAAACAATAAAAATCAGCAACCCAAAACAATCTATCACTTAAATATTTTATCACATATATACATATAAATCCAATATTCTAAAAAATTACAAATTTTTGTAAACAGGAAATCGAACACTTTCTCGAGACGCACCCTGCGATAATCGAGGCACACGCATTCGGCGTTCACGACGACGTTTACGGTGAAGAAATATGCGCCTGCATTAAGCTGCGTACCGGCGCAAAACTCACTGCCGAAGACGTTAAGAAATATGCCAAAGGAAAGATAGCTCACTTTAAAATTCCACGTTACATCGAATTCCGCGACGAATTTCCCAAGACCACTAGTGGTAAGATACAGAAGTACAAGCTGAAGGCGGAACTCGAAGAGCGAGGTTTTGTACCAAAGAAGCCTGTTGATAAATAGATGCAATTTTTATACTTTGTGATTACGCAGTTTTTATAATTGTAATTATTCGACGTTTTTGATTAATATTGTATAATGATAATGTTAAGTTTTTTTATAAATTTAATAAATATTGTTTTTAAACTCCTTGAAAAAATCAAATTTTCCTAATTTACTATATAGAGTAACTACCTGTAACAATTTTAATAAATGTAAAGTTTATATTATTTCATTTTTTCTTAATTTTATAAATAAAATGATTTTTTTTTGATATTTTATTATTAATCCAGAACAGTAATGCATTACATTATCTGTGCTGTGTGCTTTATTATCTTGAGGTAGATATATATATGCTGAACATCGTACTAAGAATAAAAGTAATTCTTAATTAATAAAAAATTATCGAAATACTTTTTGAAAGATGATAAAAAGTTAAATATATTCCCTAGTAAAAATGATTCCATTTAATGGCTAGTTAATTGCTAGGAAAAATGGATTCAATGCTATTTCTTAACCTCTAACCATTTTAAGTGGGCAAATTCTACCAGGGTTTCTATAAATTTTTTTGCCTATACCTGATCCATTAAAATAAATCATTTCTAATATAATTTAACAATTTTATTAAACTAACATTTTTAACTGAAATTTTCATACAAATCATGAACTTAAGATTTTAAATTTAGCGGCACTTACTTTATCGTGGCGCTGCATTCGCGGTAGTTCCAATATGGCTCGGACCACTATAAACACGTCGCGTACACAAAATACATAAAAAATAAATAATTAATTAGGAATAAATATATATTTTGTGCCGAAATAATGTCTAAAAGTTGTGGAATGACGGATACTTTAAAATCATCTACTTTATAAGAACTTTATATACACTATTTTTTATATAAGACAATTACTTTGTTGTAATCATGTCATCTTTTTTAAGAGACGTTCTCATTGTTGCTGGTAAGTAAACAGATAGCAACAATTTCTTTATTAGTTTAATAATTCATTGATAGAATTTTCATTATAAATTTGACAGAAGGAATTCAATGATTATTACTAAATTCGTTGTTTATATATTATTATAGTTGTTTCCAGATTTTAATTTATAATTGCTAATAATCATTAGATTCCTTTTATTAGATTTAAAAACCTACAAAAGATAAATTCTGTGATACTTTTAACTTTTCTTAAAAACTTTAGATGAGAAAGAAAAGCCTGATTTGACTGAAAAAATAGATGTGATAAAAAAAGAAATAACAAAGTTAAAATCTGTTATAAATGAATTTATGAAAGATAAATATGTTGAGCTTGAACCACATCTTAAACCAGATGAAATATTAATAAATAAAAGTGAAAAGGTTGTTGAAGATATAAATAATTTGCAAAATCGTATTAATAAGCAGGTAATTTATCTAAATATAAAATAAGTATCATTTTAAAATTTTCGATCATTCATTTACTTTCCTTTTTAGGTAAAAGAAAAACTAACTTCTTCAGCCAAAGAATTGCAAAGTCTTTCTATAGAATTAAAAGAACACAATTATAGTCTTCATTTGTCAAGCCAATTATTGGAAATATATAAAAACTTTGAATCTGTTAAAAATTATAAACAAAATAATGATAAACAATATACAACAGCTGCATTTACTTTAGTAAAATTACACAATCTTGTGATTGAAAACAGCTCAGATATTCAACAATTAAATATGTATAAGTCATTGAAGGAGGAGTATTACAGAATATATGATCATTTTATTGAAGAAATAACTAATTTATGGCAAGAAAAAGTTTATTGGAATGATCTAGAAGAAAATTCAAGCAATAAATCTATTGATTTACATATACAATGTGATACCATTGAACTAACAGATATAATTCAAGCTCTTTATTGCATGAATCGATTAACCAGGTATATAGAAGCTTTATCTATGAAACTGTTGCAGCATTTTATAAATCCTATTATTCACTGTGATTGCTTAGTTCAGAGTTCAGAGAAAGTATTTTCAGTGGGCATTTTGAATAAAAAAATTATACCGCCATATAAAAGTGTATTGAGCAATCTAGAACTTTTGTTTAAGTTTTTATATCAACACTTTAACATTCCTATAAAAAATGAAGAATATTTTCTAACCAGACTTTCAATTCCGTTACTTGAACAATTTTCAGACATGTTAACTAAGGATTGTATTTCTAAAATAATACCTTCATCAACTTCTGAATTAGAAACTTTTGAAAGCACTGTATCAGAAATTGAAGAATTTCAAAACTATTTAGTTGAAATTAGATTTATAAATGAAGAAGAAAAATTCTTATCAAAATACACGAGTGACATTGATAAATTGTACATTGACAAAAAGTGTGAAAAATTATTAGAAATTGCTCGAAGTATAATGAAAAAAGATCTTCATGATTCATTTAGATATAAGCCAGAAGATCTTGAACAATTTAATAATAATCAAGCTATAATTGAAGAAGTTGGAAATCATAATACTGTGATTAATAGAAAATTAAATAAACATATTTTTCACTTACCTGAATGCCAAATAAGGTATATTATTCATTTTATGAATTTTACTAATATTTATTCATTTTTTTAAACATAAATTAATATGATTTTAGTAAAAGTGCACAAGAGATTTTGTATCTAGTAGAAGAAATTTTAGAAGAAGCTTGTAATAGTTCTGATAAATATGTACTTAGGCTTTTTTATACGAGCAGAAATATATTTGAAATGTATGCAGCTTTAGTTCCAGAAATACATAGATCTTTTTTGGAAACCATACCACAACAAGTTGGTGAGTTTTATAAAACTTTAATGGAAAATTATAATATTTTTAATGTATTTTTACAATATTTTTATCTTGCAGCTTTATTTCACAATAACTGCATGTACCTTGCCCATTACTTATTAACTTTGACTCAAAAATATAAAAAGAAAATGCCAATTCATTCTCAAGAATTTTCTATGGTGTATGCTGACCAGACTTTACTCCTGCGCCAAGTTGGTTCTGAATATTTTTTAAATCATATGAAATATCAACGTGATATTATTTTTGACATTTTACGTGAATCAGGTATAAAATTAAAATTTTGAATAATAATAAATAATTATTTGTAGTTAGTAAATACAATTGTTAATGATCATTTTAAGGTTTATCTTCTATTGGTCAAATGCCTGCATTGCCTGCTACTACTGAACGGGCTTTAAGACAATGCATCCGGCAATTAGAACTATTAAAAACAGTTTGGATAGAGATTTTGCCTATGAAAGTATATTGCAGAGCTCTTGGCTGTATTGTAAATGACATGGTAGATGATCTCTGCACAAAAGTAATAAGTGTAGAGGATATTCCAGCTGATGTTGCTTCTGAATTAGTTACACTTTTTAATATGGTTGTTAAAAGAATACCCCAAATTTTTCCAGTGAGTTTAATCATTTATTTTATTGCTTTTTTTTTTATAAAACTTACATTTTGATTATGAAGGCCATTTAAGGCTAAATTGACCTGAAATTAATATCACTTTAGTTATCATTGTATTTTGAAAATCTCTATGTTGTTACAGAATCCAGCATTAATAGAACAACATGTTCAAAAGTGGAGAAGATTAAAGGAGCTTATTATAATATTAGGAGCATCATTAAAAGAAATTGAAGATAGATGGGCTGATGGTAAAGGCCCACTTGCTCACGAATTTTCACCACAACACGTGAAACAGTTAATTAGAGCGCTTTTTCAAAATACAGAGAGAAGATCCAACTTATTATCTAAGATTAAAGAAAAATAATATCTTAAATAATGGATTGTTGCTTGAGTATTTAATACTTACGTAATTTATTTGACTTGTAAATAAAAGCAACATGAAAGTGCGTTTCAGTTCACGAAAATGTACACGTAAAAAGTGAAAATTTTGTATATGTTCATCACATTACTGTTATTGTTTAAAAATATTAATTTTTATGTGATATTTTGTAAGAAACAGAGTTTAACTATATTAATATAAAAAATATTTTAAATTTAATTTGTGTAACAAACTTAAAAAATTGTAAAATTTAAAAAATATCAATTTGTTTCCCTTAAAATGAATTAAAAAAAAAATTTTTAATACAGAATTTTAAAAGACCTAAATTTGTGTTTATCTGTAATATTAAAAAAACGAAGGTAGGCAGGCAGACAGGCAGGGTGGCAGGCAATAGTGAGCGCAAAATATTTAATGTACTTTCACAATCTCTTATAATTTACATGAATGTTAAATAACATCACTGATGTTTATTACTGAATTAATAAAATTAATAGTTTTATTCATTATAAAAAAACACTTTTGAGTTGTAATAAATGTCACAGATCATTTTTTTTTAACAAAAACTCAAAATAAGTTTATACCTAAAAGTAAATTTCAATTTTGTTTCATGTAAAAAAATTATAAATAGTTCAGAATAGTAAATAATTAACGCGTATCGACTTAAAAGTGAATCTATAAAGCAAAATGGTTTAAGTCTAAAATACTATGTGCTAAAGTTACACAGAAATCTCAGTTGTTCAACTTGAATAGAAAAAAGGCCTTCCAATACAATAAAATATGGCCTTTATATGCTAGGTAGACTATAAGTAGCAAGCAATTTTTAAATAAAATAATGGATACTTGCTTAAGACAATTGCTTATTCAGAAAATTACTCTAAATATGGAAGTCGAATGTTTATCTTGCTTAACATCAAGCAACTTCATTTTTTTTTCTGCAATCAGTCTTTTTGAATTTTTCTCATTATTTTTTCAAAATTAATTGATTTTATATAAAAAAAGCATCTAAAAGAATTATCTCAAAGTGCTTTAAATCGGAATATTTAAAATGCTTAAGTTATTTGAGAACACTGATTATCAATTATAATTGGTTGCATATATACACGTCGCTGCGAAGATTGGACAGAATGTAGTCGTCGAGGCGGGCGGCTGTTGGCCCGCAGTTCGGTATGGCAACGTAGCGCAGATCTTTTACGTGCATTCACGCAGATGACGTTGACTGTGAACATGGAAGCGCAAAACATGTTTTCTGATTACTTAAATTCATTTCTCTAACTATTGGATGGTGGACACCTCCAGCTGCTATTGGAGAGTCCTCCAATATTGAAAAGAGAATGAGAAAAAATATGTCTGTTATGTGCATGCATTAGACAAATGTATTACACTTGTCGTAACGTTCAATGTGGGTTCCTTATATACAATTATATATACCTTTTACAACGAAGGCACTTTAAAATTTTTCGTTGCAACTCTTAATACTAGTTTTACAACGAAGGCACTTTTTAAATGTGTTGTTGCAACTTTACTTTGTTATATTAACAACGAAGGCACTTTAAAAAATGATCGCTGCAAGTCAAGTTTAACAACGAAGTCATTATAAAAGATATTCAAAAATTTTTTAAAGCAAAATTTGACTAGATAAAAGAAGACTAGCATGGAAGATTGAAGATCACAATGGAAACCCCTATGATCGGCACGCATATATATGTATATATATTAAAAATATATGATACGTAAGAGCAGTGTTAGCAGCTCTTAGTCCTCTACCAGATCATGGGGAATCGTCGGTAGTGGACAATGTAACAGAAGCCATGTAGAATTTTTTTAGAAGTACGCTGAGTGGGTATCGTTTTAATACCTGGCACGTCCAGCCGGGGATCGACTTCGATACCTCGAAGAGCTGTCCTTGCCGCCGTAGTAGTCATTGCCAGATTCTCCATAGCCGCCGTCTTGTGAATAAGGATCTCGCGAACCGTAGCCACCAGCGCTACGGCCGCCGTAGCCGCCCTGGCCGTAGCGTCCACCACTATTACCGCCAGCCCTGCCTGAATAATAGCTGCCTCCTTGATCATAACCGCCACCGCCACCCCTATAACCACCCCTAGAGCCAAATCCCCCTCTGCCTCGACCCTTGAAACCTCCCCTACCTCCTCGACCACGTCCGCGTGAAATTTCTACCCTCAATTTCGCGCCCATGATCTCTGTGCCGTTCATGTTGCTGCAAGCCATTTCTGCCTCATCCATGTTGAAGTATTCGATGAAAGCAAAGCCTGGTGGATTGAATGCAACCCAAACTTTGTTCAGTTTGCCAAACTTCTCAAACTGCATCTGCAGATCCTCCTTCTTTATGCTTTCGTTCAGTCCTCCCACGTACACTCGAGCGTATCCGTCTGGAGTCATCTTGGCAATCTGAATAAAAAAACATCGATTCTTAAAATGCTATTTTTTATAAATTAAAGCATTTAATAGTATACATTTTAGAGAAAAATTTGTATTGAATTTTATAAAATTAATTAGATTAAGATAAAAATACAAGCAGTTTACAGTCTTTTAAAATTTTCTACAATTTTGCATCCACAGAGTGTATGCTTTTTATGTTAAATTTAAATTACTTAATTATCTTCCCGTAACAATAAAGATAAAGGGAGGCATGTATTCACGAGCAATTATAAAATTTATGGATCATTTATTTGCGTTCATAAAATGAAAAACAAATTAAATTAATTGACTACTCCTCTATTTAAAATTTTAAAAAACTAAAATTAAAATAAAAAATGGAACAAAGTAGATCAAAAGATAATACGAGATAAATTAAAAAATTAAGCTAACTTTAATATTAAAACTTTGATTAATATACGCAATATACAATGAGTATAGCAACCACTTTGATGTAACGCAAATAAAAATTTTTTCAGTACATTAAAGTAAAATTATCAAAGTAAATACTCATTAACTTATGCTTAATTGTTATAGCACTGCATTCTACTTGTTGAAAGTAAATAAAACATACAACAAGTAAAATCAATAGACTCCCGATAACGCCAACGATATTTTGCATAAATATGTAGATTAAAAATTTTACACGTCGATTTCCGCGTACACCTATTAGCATGCAGCCGGAAAAAGTGCAATCTAACTCTTAACAATCCCAACCAACTTCCTTATCACCAAAAACCTAATAAAAAAGCTTCGAAAAAACGTGCGGCGCCAGAAAATTCTTTCGGAGCAAAGTAGATTCGCGAGCGCGTTCCATCCCACCGCGACGTAAACAGAACCCAGCCAAACCCCCAAAAAACAAAGAAACCCACCGCCCATCAACAAACAAAAACCCCAACACCATCCACCCAACAATAAATCAATCCCCAAAGCCCCTCGGCGTACCGAGATTCGCGAAAACTCAAGGCGCGTAGGTAGGACATTCCAAAATGGACGTAGCGCTCGCGCGAAAAAATCAAGATAGCAACTCGCCGCTATAATCTCAACCCGCTCTTACATATCCCCAACTCGAGTGTATAATAAAGTATAATTTTAAGGCTAGCCGACTCACGTTTATCTGGACGCGCTGTGGCTTATCGAACGGTCAATTGGCAATGCAGCGAGGAGACGCTGCGTCCTTTTAAATGTTGCTGCGTCTAGTGGAGAAAGAGAGAAAGAGAGAGTGAGAGAAAGAGAGAGAGAGAGAGAGATGCGCAAAAGTCTGTCTCTTGTAGTGCGGTGCTGCGAGCGGCAACGTACGCCGCTAAATCAATAGACCCGGAAGGGAACGGAGCGAGCACCGGGAACGCAGCCCGGCCGCGGCTTGTCCTATCCCCACTTTGTTGGCTTGCTTCTCGCCCCCTCTGAGTTAGTGGCTACTGCGTGAGACGATCAGAGGTTCTTTTTTGGCGAGGTTGGTTTTTGGGTTGGTGCTTCATTTTGGGATTTTTAATTGACATGGTGGGGTTTTGAAAAATGTTTGGTTATTTTTTAAGAGGTTGTCGATGTGGTATTTTGTTTAATAAGAGAGGGGAAAGTTAGTTTGGAATGGTTGTAAATAAAGGAAGTTGCGTGAGGTAGCTCCTTTGAGTCCGGTCCTTAGTCTACTCTTACTATTCGGCATAAAGCTTTTTCATATTGTTGCGCATAAACTTAGAGTTAAACAAATACTAACAGGAATTTTATGAATTTAGAACAGCTTTTTCATCAACGGGAACTCATTTTACAGCTGATTTAGCATAATTAAAACTTTCGATTCGCCGGTTGACTTCCGCTCTTTCCGGCCTTGAATGCTTATGGAGTATATACACGTACATATAATAAGCTTGCCGGCTAGTCCCCGGAATGTACGCACTTGCGAAAGCGCCGCTACTAGTTTCCGGCTCTAGCTTTCAATCGTATGCTCGATCTTGCTTTATTAATGCATAAATAATGCATAAGTATAAATAGAATTCTTGTATTTATTCTAGATGAGTACTGAACATTATCAAGTTTATAATTCGTTTGTATATGCTTTAATCCTTTACTCGGTCACTTTTAATTCTATATAACTAATGATAATACAGTTTTTAATTATTATACTTATCGCGTGCTTAATTGTAACTAATAAATGTAATTATCGTAAGATTATACAACCAGTACGTAACAATACGCTATTATCGAAGATTTCCCTTAAATATCAATTTATTTGACCCTTTATAATTATTTCTAGATAATACCATATTAATAAAAAAAAGAAAAACAGCAGAGTATTAATCCAAGCAACTACAAAAACACCCAAAACCTCTCCAACCATAACCATTCTTTCAAATCTCCCTAAAAAATAACCAACACCAACCCCAATTCAAACTTCCCGCCATCGCAACACAAGCGCTGCATCGCTATAGAAAAAGACAGCGCGCTCAGCTACGCGATCTTGGACTGCTCCCAGAGCACCACGAAGATCAATCGAGACTTCCGGCGTAGTCCATGTATGGCCGATATACCTGCCGTGGGTTCGTGCGTCGTCGTGCCCTGAGACTCTTGCGCTGCAATTTTCTTCGCAATCTACAAGCGCGTCTCGCGCACAGTAATGCAATCTAACGTTTCGCCGGTCCGTTATTATCCAGCGAATCGCAACTGAATCAAACTCGGGCTTGTCTCGGAGTGGAGGAGAGGACTAAAGTAGGTGCGCGACGAGAAAAAGAGAAAGGGTGTGTACAAGTTTGGGCTCCGGATCGGATCATTGATACTGCATCGGGCCAAAAATGGCTGACGTCGAGGGCAAGAAGCTGACGGAGCTCCGGGTTATAGATCTGAAAACGGAGTTGGAGCGTCGTGGGCTCGATAAGACGGGAAATAAAGCGGCTCTGCTCGAGAGGCTGGCGAAGGTATGGATTTTATGCGTATGCTTGAGTTGGGACTGAGTACGATGGTTATACGTTGTGCGTTGTTTTACATAACCTCGTTTTTTTTTAATTTGATTGTCGTAATTGGGATGGATTTAATTATAGAAATGAAAAAATGAAAATATTCCTAAGGTAGTTATTTGTTTTTATTGCTGAGGTTTATATCCAAGTCTTTATTTATTATGAGCATAAAGCAATCGCGGCGACACACACGCACATACACGTATATGCGCACGTACACACTTGTATACGTGTATATATTCGAATATACATGCATAGGAATGTTAAATACATTAGCATTTTTTTGTACTTAAAAATTGAACGATTAATTTGTTTTATCTTTAGGCTATTATTGAAGAAGGTGGTAATCCAGATGAGTGTTTGATAGTTCCTTCAGGTGGAACAAACAGAACTAGTCCCAAAAAGCCAATTGGTTTGTAAATTTATATACATTTTGGAGAAATGTTTAATTTCTCTAAACTTTCATTTGTAAAAATACAATTTAGTATACACAACTCAAAACCGCTTATGTCTTGTACTAATGTGATAATTAAATAATGAGATTAACTTGGACAAAAAATTTATCTAGAACAGTTTTCAACATTTCTAAATGTTTAATTCAAGAAAAATTCTTTAGAGAATTTTTTTTGGAAAGTTTTTACTTTAACTAGTTTTTACGTTAATTAAGTTATTATTAGGTGTATCACTATCTAAACTTCCCACATGTGCCCTTAGTGGTCCTATTAATTATAAAAATAACTTTGATTACTTTAGTCTAAAACTTTGAGTTTTTTATCAAGCTTTCTTGCACCAAATGATAGTTTTCAAACTGAGAATAAAGTAGATAAAAAGTCATTAATCTGTTTTTCTTGTAGATAAACTAAACTGGTTAACTAAATTGTATTGTTGCATTTGTAAAGATTGTTGTTATTTATAAAAATTTTTTTATGTAGATACTTCAATTTTGATTGAAGATGTCCTAGAAACTGAAATACAAAAAGAAGAATTCAATAATGATTTTGATGGTCTTGATAAATCTACCTCTAATTATAATGCAGAAGAAAGCAATGCTGAAGAATCGTGCATCAGCATTTCTGCACATCCTGAAGATTTAGAAATGGTTTGTTTTGCTACACTGCTTAAGTCTACATAGTTTTTATATAGCATTTTTTAAATAAATATATTATTTTAGGAATGCCAAGAGACTGAACAAGAACCAACTATTACAACCACAAGTGAAGAACCAATTCCAGAAAAGAAGCCTTTTGTACCTTCAGAAGAATCCAGTAATGTTTCTACAGTTGAAGCTAATGGAATTGATAATGAAGATTCCATCAATTTGACAATTGGAGAAGATGAAGAAAATCTTCTTGTTGAAGAGGTAATATTTGAAATATAACATTTAACTCGATTAATATTTTAACTTGAAAACAAATATGCATTTACATTAAGAACTCAAATTAATTTTAGTTTATTTTTATAAATTTTATTTCATAGAAGTTTAAGAAAAATAATTATATAATTGGAAATAATTAGAATATCTAAATAATGAAATAGGAAATCATTGAAGTATAGAATAAATTATGTATAAAGAATTTACTATTTTCCCAAATACTTATGCAATGAAATTTTTATTTTACAGTCGGAGTCAAACGACAGGCCGAAAGGTAAGTTTCAACAGTTTAATTATTTTTTTTTTCAGAGTTTTATGAAACAATTATATCTTTTACTTGTCACAAAAATTGTATGAGTTGTTGAATGCACAACTTGAGCTGCAGCAGAGACAAAAAAAAAAAAATGATATATAAAGTATTACTAAAAAAATAAAAAATCAAAATAATTACAACTAAAAAAGTCGGCCAGTCATACTTATGGGAATGGTGAAGATCGATCCAGTTTGGTTTCTGATGCGGATGTTGAGATGGCTTGTGTGGGAGTGAGCATTCACCTTGGATTATTAATTCAATACCAGTTGGTGGATATTGATGACAACAGCGCCCTATTCTTACTATCAAAGCTGATTTCGACCTAGAACAACTAGGTTAAAGATGAGATTTTTCATCATAATTTTTTTATGTACCAACACAAACTCTGCTGCAACAAGAAACGTAGCGTTAGTTTTAAGTTAGTTACCAATAGAATTTCTTAATCCAATAACTTTTAATTATACCTGCCGCATAGACACATCGTTGGATTTTGTTCACCGTTTACTAGCTTATGAAAGATGTATGAACGCCTTAAATTAACCTTGTTGCAAGCTTGAAAAATTCCTCTTTTACAACTCCTTGGATTTAAAAAAGAAGTGATCTGTTCAGTTCCAGCCTCTTCGTTCAAGAACTGCCTTGATAATTTTTATGCTGAACTTACCTTGTTGCTCCCCAATTACATTCCTAAGCTGAGCACTTACGCCGCCATGCCGGTTAGCCCTTTCTAGTTTCTCTTCTTGATAATAAATTGCAGGGGTCTCTCTGGATTATTATAGATTTTGCATTGTCGTAAAAGGATATTTATAAATATGTATATGTGTATATGTATAAAAATTGATCATCTCTGTTTGAGAAAAGCTCAATGTGAAAAAATGGAGAATTTGACCTTTGTCTGGACGCACACGTCCGACGAGAGTTTGCTAGACGAGAGTTAGGGAGTTAAAAGAGTCTAGCCCATCAGAGAGTGACCAATATGCTACCTTGATTGTCCCAGCAGATGGAGGTTCAAAGAAGAGATCGGAAGAAAGCAACGACAGCATCAACGACAGCAACAGCAGTAACAAGAAGGGAGACTCTAAAGGGAGCGGCAGAGCGGAGAGCGGTGCCAGTAACAAGGAAGGGACGTCGTCAGCGACATCAGGAACCAATGCAACAGGGCTTAAGAGCAAGCAGGAAGGAGAAGGATCCAAGAGGTTGGTCTTACAATCGATACATGGTCCACACAGTGGTTTTACCCGCGAGCAGACACCAAATGAGTACTCGACCCCCAGTTTCGCTGATAGCGCTGTGATGATAGCAGATGATTCCCACTGGGTTCCATCAACGAGAGCATTATTGCTATTTTGGACGCTACTCTCATCTCCAAAATCGATCCAATCAACACTGTCACATGCAAGATCACTTTATTCGCTATTTTTTAAAACTCAAAAAAATTATATATACATCTACAGAGCAAGGCTCTTAAATTTGCGCACTTAACTCGGGCTGTAATTCTTAACTCTGGAAAATATGTTAAGAAATTGAAAACTTGGCTAGCAAGTTAGTGCTGATCAAAAACGTTTATACTACAGTCTGTGCTTTTTTTTATTATTATTATTATTACTATCTTGGAACTGTGCATGAAAAAATATTTTTTTTTATATGTGTACTATTAATATAATAAAATCATATATGTGTATTTTTTTTTTCAATTTTATTGGTGCTATAAATTTGCGTAAAGGTTTAAATTGTACGCGTTTGACATCGTCTTGTGACACTATTTTCATGATCAATGTGTAAATATCTTCGGTATCAGTGAAATGAATAAGTAAATCTCAAGATTTACAAAAAGGTAACCTGGACTTTTGATATGAAGATTAAAACAATTACAAGGCTACTATGTGGAAGTGAAAAGAAGATAATTTTAAAACAATGATTAGGAATTTAGAAAAATAAGTGTTGAAACACACTGAAAGACTCAAGTGAATAGATGAAAATTGAGAAATAAATCTCAATGCCATGGACACCGTAATTGTAGTGAAAAACTATTTAAAAGATGTTTTAAAAAAATTGCTAGCCAAATTTATACTCTTAACATAATTACAGAGATACTTATTTAGCCTTAATTCTTTTAGCGAATGTGACCTTATTTTTTTATAATTACCACTGTCTATTTGAAAAATTTTCATTACTTTGGGTATTTTTTCAGCGGCGATTCTGCAGCCAAAGGTCCCAAAAAAGATGACAAAGGTATGACTCCTTTTTATAGTATATTTTACGAACCTAGGAAGCAAAAGTAAAGAATGTTCCAGATTGCATGAAAATTGTCGCCAGAGCCAAAACCGAGCATTTTAGGAGCATGCGATCTGAGGCATTTTTTATTTTCCCGTGATGCGTATACTATTTTGTTGCCCGGTGAGGCCGAAATTACAACCTTTGCGATCAGGTGTAGAGTGCAAAAGTGGTACTTTCGGTCCGCTAGGGAAAAAAGTATTTTATTACTTATTAAAAATTAACATTCTTGAAAATTAATTATTATATAATTTATATTTTTACAGAAAAAAGTCTTACAGTTTCCGCTAATGCCAGCAGCAGGAATCTTTGGGTATCTGGACTTTCATCAACCACTCGTGCCACCGACTTGAAGCAAATATTTTCAAAATATGGTAAAGTTATTGGAGCTAAAGTTGTCACAAATGCTAGAACACCAGGAGCTAGATGCTATGGTTATGTCACAATGTCTACAAGTGATGATGCAGAAAAATGCATAGAGTATTTACACAGAACAGAACTTCATGGAAGAGTTATTTCAGTTGAAAAGGTATGTACTCATTAAAGTATAAAAATATTTAAATTTTGTGATAAGTTGATTATTTAGTATTTGTATTTAAGTATTATTTATCAATATTAACAACTTTTACTGATTATTCATTTATTTACTGCAAAGAATAAAAAAAATTCAAAAGTAAATAAAATGCTTAGAAAAAATACCTGTCCTTGTGAATTTTTATTTCAATTTAATTTAATTTACTTTTTCTTGAGGAAATCTATTGAAAATAAAAAATTTTATAAATTATGCAACATTAATTTTTATACATATTCATCAACTCGTAAACAATTTCATTTTAAATAATATAACCATTTGTCAATATCTTATGGTTTTTTTTTTAAATTATCATTACTATTATTATTATTAAAAGAATCACGAATGTAAATCTTATTTTTATTTTACAGGCCAAAGGTGATTCCTCGCAAAGTCACAGTCGTAAACGTGAACAAACTACAAAGGTCGATAAAAAAGATGAAAAAGAAAAAGTTAAGGAAGCAGAGCCCACTGAAGCAGAGGCAGAGAAAACTGAAGATGAAACTAAAACTGATGAAGTTGTTAAGGAACCAGATGAGAAGGATACTGAGGAATCTGCTGAGAGAGAAAAGAGAGAAACCAGTTTGGATAATAAAGATGAAGGTTCCTTAAAGGACTGCGACACGCGGTCAAATAAATCTAACAGTAAGAAATCTGACAGAGAAAGGGCCAGCAGCCGAGAAGACAAGAAGAGATCGTGGGATCGTTCACGCACTTCTAGATCTAAAAGTCGAGAACGTCATCGTAGAGATAACGTACTATCTTTTGATAAAATAAAAGTATATATTTTTTGGTTATTGTTTGAAATTTAGTTACATATTTAAACTTAGGTTACTAACGAAAATGTGGTTTTGCAGGAGGAACGTGAAAGACAAAGACTCAGAGAAAAAGAGAGACTACTGAGGGAAGAAAAGAGACGAAGACGCGAAGATATGGAACGACAGCGTGCTATAGAACGTGAAGCTGCTCGTCTGGAGCGAGAACGCGAGAAACTTCGTCTGGAACGCGAGAGAATTGAACAAGAAAAAGCTGAGCTTCTACGTCTGGAGCGCGAACGCCAAAAACTCGAGAGGGAGAAGCTGGAGCGAGAACGTCTGGAATTAAAGAGACAGCAAATGCGAATGGAGGAAAACAGACGCCCGCCACCTCCTCCTGCTCTAAAAAGAACTTCCAGTGATCGTCGTGAACCAAGAGACGTATATGAACCAGAGAGGAAGAGAATAACATCTGAGCATCCCGCTCGCAGACACAGTCCACCTGAAAGACCAGCTGAACGAAGAACGGATGTTATGGAGCGAGTTTCAGATAGACGAATAGATAATGCAGCGCCTTCCCGATATGAAGGCAGATCGAAAGGCGATGTGGGTATACAAAAGGGCTTTAAGAGAGGTAACGACTTTGCTTCACGAAATAATCGCGATGACCAGTATAATGACACAAGAGGTGGGGGAAGTATGATGCGAAGAGATACTCGACCTAATCAAAATACCATGGATCATCGCCCCGTAAAAGAAAGGTATTTCAATTATTTATATTATTTTTTTTTCTTAATAAATAAAAAAAATATTTAATTAAGAAAAAACTAATAAATTTTCAATAATGATAACGAAATGAAATTAGGTATGAACGACCAGCAAACTTTGGCCGTGAAGTTCACAGTAGAGATGATAACCACAGACCACCCAGAGATAATCATAATCGATATGACAATACAAAACCTAATAATCCACGTAAGCTTTAATTTTCTAAAATATAAAATAACTTAAAAAATATATTATATTGTATTTTCTATGTACATTTTTATTTAATTATTTAATATTTGTAGGCGATGACCGATATGATAATAACAGACAAACTGGGTGGCATTCAGGTCCCCCATCAAAACCATTTAATGCAGTAAATAATCGTAATGAACAGTCTGGTTGGAACAGTCGATCATCAGATTCGAGGTAACTATTGCCTACTATTAAACATTATATTTAATGTACGAGTTGAATTTTAGTTAATTATGAACAAAATTTTTTAGGGTTAATTCTCGATGGAATAATTCAAATAACATGGGAAATAATATGGGACATCCACGATCGCAGATGTATCAAGGTGGATCTAACCAGTATCAAGGTGGAATGTCACAAGGAAACAGTGGAGGTGGTTCATACAACAGATTTGAACCGTACAACAAGGGTTCCATGCAGAATATGAGGAGATACTAAAAATTTTACAACTGAGCCAATGGTCGACGTGTTAAAAATTGATATACATCTTTTGTATTGCGAGAAAAATTATAGGTACCTGCAGGTATTTTTAAAACTTGTGATGATCGACTAAAAGTTGAAAGTGCTGAGTAATGAAAACACGGAACTAATTTTTTTAGTTTAATGGATATCTATAAACTTTTGTTACTGAGAGACTTTATTTTGTAATTCTACGCTTAGTAGTAACTCGGTTTTTAGATCAGAACGTTATAGGCTTATAATAAGTCATATGCTTAAAATCGTTGTGAGGAACAATGATTTTATTTGAATATAAGAATGTAATGTATAGACAGTTTGACTTTACCTTTTAATTAAATATATATATATTGTATATTTAAGCACAATCATTTCACGTATGAATTTTTTTTTTTTTCGACAAACGCTGAAACAACGTGTTGAACAATTGTGTATTCAAATACTTGTTGTTGGAGTACAAAGCGAATTTGCTTTATTCTCGAGGGAATGATGTATGCACTATGATGGGAGATAATTTTCGTATTAAATAAAATATAAGTACGATCGCGATCTTTTAGTGTATGATTAAACCATATATCGTAAACAATAAACTTGGTTGATAACAATAAAATCTGAGTTTTTAGTTTTTTTTTAATCTGTTATTCTAATAATTATACATCGTTTCATTTTTTAAAAATAAAATTAATTTCATTTTTAACTCTACTAGAATAGTCCCTTTAATTCTCTGTAAAGCGAGCGCAAAGCGATGTATTATTTACGCAAATTTGAAAGATAGAAACTCTTATTAATTTTCTTTAATTTAGAAAATTATTTATAACAACGGAAAGTAAAATAGTTATAATATTATTTTTAGAATTTTAAGAAATTTTACTACAATTAAGATATTTTATAATTCTATATTTAACAAATAATACATAATTTTTGTAAATAAATAATAAGCAAATTTTAAACTGTTTGATTATAATTCACAAATTTCATCAATTATCAAATATAAGAAAAAACTTGCTCGGACTGCCGTTAAGCTTTGCTACTACTTGCATCGCGGTGTTTAAAAATACTCATTTTCTTCCAATAAGGTCCAATTTTCACATCGAAAAAGCTGTTATAATTGAGTCGGTAATAAAATACTATATATAATGCAAAAAGATAATATGGACTACTTATAATCTACTTTCAACTTTTTAAAAAAATTGTCGCTTTCATTATTTATTACATCCCTTTTCTAAAGTAATACTAAAAAATTGTTATTTCGATAAAAATCACTAAAATCAAAGCGAGAAAATCGGCGCACCTCTTCCAAAGCTCGCCCAAGTAACAGTCTAATTTTAGATAATATACTTTTACTTTCCTGCCCCAGGCAAACAATCGCCCAAGTTTCACAAACATTAAGAAACACCGTCCTTATCAACCTTATCTCCGCCTCTACATCACCAAAGCAAACAGAAACCTCAAAGGACCCGAGGCGAAGGCGCGAGCGCAGGTGATCGCTCGAAGAAAAATATAGGGCGCGGATCTTTATTGAGGAAAAGGGGATCGAGCCCGCCGCTGGGCCATCACGCCCGGAATGCGGACGTCTCCGTATTACATCCACACACAGAGAGAGAAAGAGAGAGAAGAGCGAGCTGGAGCAGAAAAAGTGCGGGTCCGAATATGCCATGACGAATCGTCATAAAGGCGGGCTTGCGATGCTCTCGTATTATGGCGGAGGAGGAGGCAGCAGCAGCAGCAACGGCGAGTGGTAGGGAACACTTTCCCTTGCGGCAGGGATGGCGCCTCCTCGGCGCTCGCTCGCTCCCAAGAGAAAGAGAGAAAGAGCGTCTAAGTGTGTCGAGGTCTTTTCACGGACAGTCGCAGGCGCGGTAGTCGGGATCGTCGCGCGAGCGCGACACTTCCGTACGCTCCGGCTTCAGCTCGTCTCTCTTTCTCTCCTCTGCTCTGCTGCCAGCTTCGACTCCTGCATCCTGTTGTGTGCTCGCTCCTTTTTTTTGCTTCTTCTTGAGACTTTTTTTTTTTTTTTTTTGACTGGTAGCGCGTTTCTTTCTCCAGGCGAGAGCGCGAGATATGCTGGAGAGCTGAGGAGGAGATATCTCAGTCTGTTGCGGGCCACGAGCGAAAAAAGAGCGGCAAGTATATCAGTGAATAGATCTGCGGGTCCAGCTGATTACGCCTGTGATCCGGTAGCTCGGCGCTCAAATGTAACCGTGGAGCACGCGACGCGCGCGATCCACCCCCTACATGCTGCCATCAACGATAATGTCAACGTCCACGACGATAGGTGAGTTTTTTTTGTTGGGCTTTTTTGCTTTTTGAGTTTTACGGTAGTTGGTGTGGTTTTTGAGTTTGATGGTGAGTGGTGTTTGCCGATTTTTAATTAATGCGTCTGGTGGGTACTGAGATAGAGTGGAATATTAATTGCTAATTTGCGGATGTCTACAGTGATCGATTTATTACTTTTTAGTTTCTTATTTAATGGCTTAGGAGATTGATAATATTTTTGTAGCAGAACGGAGAATCGGTAGTGCGTGAGAGTGCAACAAGAAATTAAATTAAATCTACTTTCATATTTTCACTGACCATCGCGTTTAAGTATTAATCTATTTATTAATATATTATGAAAATAATACATACTGATTTTTTCTCATAATGATTTTATTATGAATCAGATGTTTGTTTTTCAAAAAGTTAAGCTTTTTAATTTTTTAATTAAATTTCTTCTCATTTTCACTCCTCGTAAATAAAAAATCTCCGATGCCATTATATTATTATTAATTTAATATTTTACGGCGTTTTTATAACATTCCGTGATATATTCCAAACAGTTAAAGCGCTATCAGTCAGATTACACTTCTCCAAAGAAAGCGAATAGAAACAAGATTTTCCATTAAACAACAAAATCAACCACATCTTCAAGCTCTCGCCTCGAGCAACCGATCAATCTCAATCCCACTCCAACCAAAAAATATCTTGCTCACAAGCGCGCGAACAAGATAAACATTCCGAACATCCACGCCGGACAGCCAGCTCCTCGGTACACCTGAACTCATGCACGCACCACAATATTCGCAAAAAGACCAACCGAAAGCCGCCTCCAGCTAAAAAAAAGCCCCTCTAAAAAACGAGCAAGAAAAGAAAAGGATCGGACCGTTATCCAACGCTGCGCCCGAGCTAACAGTGCAAAATGCCAATGCAACGTCCTCTCAGCCTCACCCGAGATCCATTAAAGAACCGCTCGCCTCGAGAGATGCACCGCAATCGCCTTTCCTCCGCTAATTAGAGAGCGCAGCGCCGGCTTATATCCACTCCTGCAAAGTCATCCCTTCATCCACAATATGCATTGTCCTTTTGCGATCCGTATATATACTCGCGTTCGAGTATATACACTTTTGTTGACTCTGCGCTTGAAGCGCTCGAAGCCGCGAGTGTATATTATAAATCGTATCTAGGTTACCAGGCGCGCGTTCACGTCGCGCACTAACAATAAGAAAAGAAATTGGAACGATGAAATTCTTATTTTTTCTCTCTCGCTCTCTTCGCTTCCTTCGGCCCGCCCGGGCAATGTACAGGATTTTTAGAGGATTTTCACCGGCGCCCTCGACTCCCGGGACTTTCACTGTTTACGAAACTGCCTCGGCTTTTGTCACCTCTCCGCAAGCCTTGGAATGCCAGTTCTCGATTCGAGGCAGTTCCGCGAGTCCAGCTGATAAGGAGTATCGGACGGGCCTATTTACGGGCCCATTAGCGATGGTTAACGGATGCACTTGATGGAGTTTGTACTCTTTAAGATAGAGCGATTGTTCAAAATTGACAAAGGATGTATTCGATTATAAATTTAATTACAATTTTATGGTTTTGACCGAGACCGAATTTTATTTAGCAAACGACTGTATAACCAGATTTGGCGAGAAAGGTAGCCTTATAGACATAGCCAGAAACAATCTCCTATTCTCCTCAATAGAGTTGAAAATTAGGCTTATTAATGTGGGATTGCGCTCGTTTATTAAAGCCGCACATTTCACTTTAATAACTTTCGAGAGTATATACACGCGCGCTGGCTTCTTTCTCGCGCGTGGAAAAATTTGACACTCGCCTCGTGTAAATACCTGGCTTCACTTGCGCGCCGATCTTTCCGATCCCCGGCGCCTCGGCAGATTAAAATTCCCGTACGGCTATTAAAAAGAAATTTTCATTAAGGACAGGAACTTTATCGCCTTTTCCGCGGCGATTCGAAGCGCGTGTAATAAAAAGCCTTAAACCGCCTTGTTAACGACTTGTCCGTCGATAAAAACTATATATATACACGTTGCGCGAAAAAAAAAGTGTAACTCAAAGCTCTCGCTTCGAAATTTCGAATTCGCACAATGGCTCGTTTTCGTGTAAGCGCGCGATTTATCAAAAGCCCCGGTGTATCAGTGACGTCCGCTCCTTTTGGAAAGTTGAAATTATCGGCTCCTTCACAATGACAAAACTCTCCTTCGCTTCACAAAGAGCCGCTCTCATACATGCCTTCATTAGCCTATGCTCATAGATCATTATGTTAGCTAGTCTATAACCGCGCGCTTTTCACTTTGCTCGCGCGCGCACAATGAGTATAGCCTGGGTTTTTCCGAAGTGAAACCTTTTTCATAGGAAAGTCGATTTTTATTAAAAAGTCCACGAAAAAAGACGCGATCGCTAGAGAGAGAGAGAGAGAGAAGAAAAGAGATCAGCTTTCACAGGAGGCAGTGCGGTTGCACAGAGATATACATCAGGCGCGTATCAGTAAATAAAGGCGACGTCAGAGAGAGAGAGAGACCGGTTTTTCGCTTTTTTATCGGCTGCGCTCCGAAAATCGAGCGGCGCCAAAAATGAAAACGCGCGCGCGCGGCGCCACTTAAATGCTCCAAATGTATAATATCGAGAGCGTGAAGGGCGAGAGCGGGTTTCGATCGCGCTGATGATGTCATAGGATAGCCTGCGAGGAAAACACTCGTAAGCGCGTTTATGTGCGCCTTTTTTTGTTTAGACTCGCACGGCGCAGGAGAAATTTCACGAAATTTGCATAAAACCAGGTCAGACTGTGAAGTGTAAAAGCCTATACGCGCTCCGAGTGCAATGTGTTTTTAAGTACCGCGTGTTTGTATATATATAGACTGGCGGTGCTTGTCTTCTTAAATTAGCTGCGTGGATCGGGTTTAGCTGGCGTTGGAGGATTAATTTCATCCCCAACAGGTTGGGCTTGCTAATTTAGCCGGGAATTTACATTCTTGAATTATTATACTTTCGAGTAAATATTTTTAATTCGATAACGGTTACGTCGAGAAGTAGTCGAGTTTCTTGCCAGGTTGTCTATTGGGAAAGTAAACGAACGATTTTCGACCAGTAACAAAATCTAATTATCCAAACTACACCATCCATAACCGAATTAACCGAATCAGTCGAAAATCCTAGAACTCAGAGCGGATCCTTAGACCCGCACACCTCCGCTCGCTCTCAAAGTAGGTCGCCAGTTATTAAACAGCCGTGAATTTCGCGGGGAGACGCAGCCGGCGCGTCACGCGCTTACGCGTCAAAAATGCAAATTAACCATCGGCTCTAAAAAAAAAAAAAATCAAAAAAAAAAGGAACATCCACTCTTCTAAGTCATTAAGCATGGAAATCGGCAAGACGTATTCGGGGGCGTCGAGAGTAGCCCGACAATGGCCGGTGGATTCTAGCGGCTAGCTGAACTCGCCGAGCGTGGAACAAAGATAAGACGATCGTTTCTAACCGCGGCTGTTTGCGCGAGCGAGCGAGCGACCGGCTGTATATCGCCGATGAATCAGTGAGTGGAAGAAAGGCACACTTTCTCGCCGAGTGACTTTCACCGTCGATGAACCGCCGAGCGATGCTTGTATACGTGTGTGTGTGTGTGTGTATATACACTATAGTCTGGACGCTCTCCGAAAAATCCTGTTCGCGAGCGGCTAATTTATTAGACGTTTCCGTTTCGCATCCGGAATGGCTTTGTAGACTGGGCTAGGGCTGTTGTCTTGGAGCGATGCGGCCTTCGATTACTTCATACGCCGGGGCTTTGTTTTTTCCATTGCCACCTGCTGATCTTGATTTCACGGGATTGTTTGAGTTTTTTTTGCTTTCACGGAGAGATGAGGGATTTGGTGGATGGCTTGGGAAGCATTTGAATTTTATTTGGCTGGATGAGTTAGAGAGACTATAGGCAATTTCGTGGGAAGGTCGCGATTTGATAGTTTTCACTTTGATGGCTCCGAGCTAGCTGGAATTGGAGAAATTTTATGGTTGGGGATAATGTGTCTCATCGTTGCGGATAATATTCGCAATTTGTATTGTGACGTAAAAAATATTAATTTAATAGGCTATTATTTTTATTATGTATTTTTTGCATCGTTTATTTTACTCCTTCTAATTCGCATTAAAACAATTAAGATGATAGCTCGCTGTAGCAAGTCTTTAGTACATTTAACGAGTAACAAGTTATGATCTTGATGTCGTTTGTGAAACTACTATACTTTAGATATTATTTTAATGGTAGTTGATCTCACGTCAAATTATATGTCTATGTATGTCAGATCAGCAATGATGATATCCATTGTTTTGTGCTCCACTAGATTTTGATGTCTAGATTTGCGATAAAATTCAACTTAATGTCTTTATATATGACAGATTGGTAAAGATAATGATTAAATGTCAATTTTTCTGCATAATATTATCATCTGGTCAGCAAACAAAATTCATGACTCTGGCACAAAATTGGCTTTGCACAAAATTGACAAATGTTAAAGATAAAAAAAGTAATTATCGCTCTGACGTATTTTCTCGCACACTTAAATTACAAAAAACTATACTTTCCGTAAACAAAAAGCAATTGCAAAACATTCTTAAAACAGCTTGCCCAACAGCCAAACCGCGCCATTCAGCCGATCCGCAATTACGAAAGCGCCAATGCGTACGCGCGAAAAATTTAAATGAGAGAAACCTAAGCCTCAAAGCTCTCCATCAACCCACCCATATATACACCTCACAAACCGCAGCCCCCAACACCTACAAACAGATCCTCAGCATCACACCACCTCATCTCTTACAAAAATATCCCCGGTAATTCACTCCGGACCTCGAGGTCCGGGAAATCCCATAACGATCCTCCGCGCACCTGATCCGCATAATAAATAGGCCTGACGCGCGCGCCGATTATGTAAGGGACTGGCGCAAGAAACTGCCAATGTGCCCGATGATGCGGCGAGGTCGTTGCATGGGCTGGTTTCCCGGATCTTTGGCGCCCCGAGGATTGGGCACGCGCCGATCGCTTTCGTAACGGAGTGCGAAGTGTCGCTTTTTGGAGGAAGGAGGTTTTTTTTTTCGAGATAAGGCGAAGGCGGATGTTTGCGCTGGAGCTCGCGCAATTTTCGATTGGGTTTTGGTGTGGGTGCAGTTTGAGCGTGGTTTCGGTGCTGAATTTCGAAATTTTCTTGTTGGGGCCTATAAATGTTTCAAAAATGTGATTATTTTTTTATTTTTTGATTTATTAGAGAATGTGCTTATGCATAGGTGGGCTAATTAAATCATTAAGATATTTAATTATGTTTCAATAATTGTTCGTAGTGAAAATGTTTGTAATTCATTATATACTCACTTTGTAATTATATATTATAAAAACGTTTTAGAATTCATAAAATATTACATATTTTCAGAGTTGTTATAATAACAAAACGTCTTAATTTTCCAACACTTTTACTAGATGAAATAAAAAAATAAGTTTGTAAGATATTACTCGAAACCAGCCATAAGAGCATTTCTAAAAGAATAAAAACTTCCTTATATATAAAACACACGTCAGAAGCTGCATAATAAAAAAGCAGATTTTTTTATCAAAATAACGTTTTACGCGCACACCTCGAGGCGTAATTTATGATCCAAGATTACTCTTGTATTAAAAAGTGAAAGTGAGCATTTTTCACCTAATTTGAATGCACTCTCCGGTATGAAATAAATTTTAAAATTACAGTTATCCGCTTTTCGTTGAGGTATTTGGCCGATTCACATTATGATCCTGTGTAATTCTTAACGATCTAGTCGTTTACTGTTACACGCAAGTATATCTATACATTCTTCCGTTGAGCTTGTTCGTTATGATGTTGAGTAATTACAGATTAAAGCTTTTCTAATCAATAACTAGACGAATTTTCACTAGGAAATTATACGGTCTGGGTTAAATCCTTCTGAGCATCTGCTTGTTTACACGACTTTCACTTGGTAGAAAAGGTATTATTACGTAAAAAAAGTGTTTACGTGTTTTTGACAATTTTTTTTTATTTATTGCTTTCGATCGACTAGAAACTTTTACTCGTCTGAATATTAAAGTATAATTTATAGTATGACATTTTTTGTATTCTAGGATTTTATCTAATATGGAACCTTATTGCTGGAAGTTTGGCTTACACTGAAGAAGTTTTGCAAATCCGTAGTCAACGTAAGTTAATTTATATTACTATACTGACTCAAGTTACAAATTATTAATTAAAATTATTTGAACTTCTTGAATAATATTTGAATTCATTAAAAAATTCTTTTTCTGAATAAATTTGTCTGAGTAAATAATCAATTTGTCCGAAAATAGATAAGTCTCGTCTGTTGATACATGACTTTATCTACTTAACGACTAAAAGTTATAAATACGTATACTGTTTACAAAAATGTACTGTGTTTCTAAAAGGACATATCTAAGAAATCAAAATATCTAATAAGGGAAGTTGCCCTCCGTAATGATATATTACTGTCAAAAATTTTAAGCTAATATTCTTAGTCGATTATAAATAGCATTTGAATTTCTTATTCATATTTATAAATTCAAAAACTTTGTAAATATTTAAATAATTTGGTTCAAATGTCATTTTATATGGTTTCTTCAAACCTTTAACAAATAACAAATTTATATCATCTAATAATTTATATTTAGCCAATCTAATAATTCATCACAATTATTTCTATCAGTGTATAATTAAATTAAATCTAATTGAATCCAAAATCCATTGATCCTTTCAGCGGGTATCGGAGGTTTCGGCTATGGACCTCCACCAGTACACATACCACCCCGGGGTCCTCCACCGGGCCCCTACGGTCCTCCTCCGAACCGACGCTGGTCCGACTCGGAGCTGGGCTGGTCACCTGAATCCGGGCCGATCCGCACTGGACCACCACAGCGTCGCGATACCCGGCTTCGGCCTCACCTGCAGCTAGTTCGAGTCCAGGAGAGCGTCGACAGGACTGACCCTCTGACGACGATTACAGAGACTCTGGGGGCGCTGAATACAGTTGGCAGTTTCATTGTCAACATGACTCGAGGTGTGGAGTCGTCCGATCCTCCGAAGGAGCTGCCCTCGGCGTTGTATACGATATCGAAGCATATTTTGGGGAGGAATGTGACGGACAGCATTGCGCCTTTGGTGAGAGGTGTTACTTTGCCGCTGAGGTATGTTTTAGCATTTTGCAAGTTTGATTATTAAATTTTGATTGTATCGCTTTGTTTGAAGTTTAGTAAATCTGGATCGTTATCGTGAAACACTTTTCTATTCGAGCGTGCGTGAAATCGAGTTTTGCGCACCGCCGAGCGAAAATGCGTGTGCTAAATATCGTTTTGTACACGTTGTAAAAAAAAGCGAGGAAATAATTTAAAATTTGCGTGGCCTTTTCATCCTCACTTCTCTAGGGTGCAAACGTCCACGCGAAGCTAAAATCGTTTTCTTGCACTTGAATCGAAATGTATACTAATTTCGATTCGAGTGCTGGAAAGTGATTTTAAGTTTGTGTAAATATTCCACATTGTATCGAAAATAACTATATTCGGGAATACCAGTCAGGTAATCAGAAAACTACGCCCTTCACGATATATCACAGTAATTTTTCTAAGCTTATCATAAATTCAACATAAAATTTTCTTTTCCAGACCCACGAATTCTCAGCAATCCTTTGCAGTCTCGCCATCACCGTTCCTCCAGAGCACAACGACTACCTCCTTAGCCCAAACTCCAAGCAGCCTACCTCCTCTAGCCAGCAGCAGCGTAACCACTACACCATCGGCGATCTCAGACTTCGCGGAGACTACTAGCCCTCCAGCCCTATCCGAAGCTTCAAGCAACGTAGTCGAAATCGTCGACCGCGATCCCAAAGCCAGCGGCGACGCGCCCCCTAAATGCACAACCGCCGAAGGCGGACCCGGAAAATGCCAAGACCTCAGCAACTGTCCGCAACTGCTGCTTGATCTCACCAAGCTCAGGCAGTCGATTTGCTTTAAGAGCCTTTTCGTGCCAGGAGTCTGCTGTCCGTTCGATAAGAACAGTCCCGTTGCTCCGCCTCCAACGCCTCCTAGGTATGTAATTTTTATACGTACTCTCTACCTTATTTTGGGATTTAAAATTTTTCGAATAATTATCATAAGATTTAGAGTTTCTAATTTCTTTGCGGCTTCCGGAGTCGCGTACAAACGTATGTAATCAAACGAATTAATAAGGTGAAATTTTGTAATTACATCAAGTGTTACACCGAAACCGACGAGTAAACCAACACCACGACCGATCCCGCTCTACCCAGTGCCATCGACCAGCAGGCGTCCCCCGCCACTCATCGGCGGTGAGACGGATCTTCTTAATAATGGAACTAATGGCCTCGAATCGATCGACAATAATTTCATCGATGACGACGGTAATTCAGGAATTATTATCATTATACCCTCTCAAAGTACTTACTAATAAAAAGAAGACGACGCTTTCTTCCATTTACAAATTACAGCTTTCTAAACCCACCAAATCCATAATTATATAATTAAATGCACATTATAAAAAACCGATTTAATTCAGCACTCTACATAAAAAAATTTAAGTGCAACGATAGAAAAAAAAACTTTAAAGTAAGCCAGATACTAAACGTAAGAACAATTTGCCTTGAAGGAGAATGCGGCGTGAGGAATGCCGGGAAATACCGGGTGGTTGGCGGCGAGGAGGCGCTGCCGGGTCGCTGGCCCTGGATGGCGGCTATATTTCTAACCGGCTCGCGGAGAACGGAATTCTGGTGCGGCGGCTCATTGATTAGCAATCGCCACATCCTCACCGCGGCTCACTGCACCCGCGACCAGAGGCAACGACCGTAAGTCCACAAATAATACATCTTGACGCGGTTGGGCTTGGAGAGCGCTTATTTCTAGGCTTGCTTATTTCGCTTTGCTTGGGGGCTTTGGAATTGTTGGTTGGTTGAGATGAGTTGTTGGGGTTTGCTTTTTGTTGGTGATGGGGAGTTTTTTAGGAGATGTGTGCCTGTAGTTTTTATTGCTTTTTTTTAATCGTGAACTGGAGGTGTAATTTTAGACTTTTGTAAATTTGTTTAAGTTTAGATCAAAGGAGTGATGAAAAAGTTCCTTTATTTATTTTAGCAGATAGTTTTTATTAAAATATTGTAATTTGTCTAATATTTTGAAATTATACTTTTATTAAATTATTCCTTTTCTGAATTTAGTTTGATATAGCCGTAGTTTTATTTTATGATTATTGTAAAATACTTTGCGGCAATGTTCATAAAGGATTACTCCAATTTATAATATAAAAAAAATAAAGTGAAGTAATAAAAAGTTATGATTTAATAACAAATTTTAAACTAAATATTACAAAAATAATTGTGTATTTTTTTTAATTTTATAAAAGAAATCAGGGTCTATTCTGCAAGAAAAATAATTTTTACTTTTTTACTATTTTTTTCTTCTTTTATTTTTATATTCTAGTTTCTGTTAAATTCAAGTGGGTATCCATATGCCAACACCCTCATCCATTATACCCATACAATCTTGGCTATTAATTTCATCGCTTGTATTCGCCTGTACTCTTCATCCGCTCTTTTTTTTTCTTCGTTACCTACTCATATAGAGTCTAAGGTTTCACTCTTTGTATACCCCATATCCTATCGCGCATTCTTTTATTTTCAAACTCTCTCTTTTACTTCTCACATTTTTTCTGTACATATATCATACGTGTAATATTAGGCTTATTGTCAGTAGCACTTCCTTATTAAAAACAGGCGTTTGTAAAAAGCAATAGTTTTCCAAATATTTAAATAAATATTAATTATAATTAAAAAACTAGCTTATCAAAATATTTTGTAAACATTATAGATTCCTCGCCCGACAATTTACGGTCCGATTGGGAGACATCGACCTCGAGAGAAACGACGAGCCTTCGTCTCCGGAAACCTATAATGTCAAGGAAATCCACGCGCATTCCATGTTTTCTCGAGATGGATTTTACAATGATATCGCTATTCTCGAACTGGATCGGCCTGTGAGAAGAACTCCTTATATTATACCAATTTGCTTGCCTCCGGTAACAAATCCCAAAAACGATTTTTCCGGAGCTAGACCTACGGTCGTCGGTTGGGGAACCACTTACTATGGTGAGTATATCTATAAAAAAGTATTAACTTTTATAAAATCGTATATATAACATTTAAAAGCTGTTAAAGTCTTGTAGTTACCGACAGTTACAGAGATTCTTTTGTATCCTTTAGATTAATTTTTTTATTTTGAGAAAAAAATGTCATTTTCACGTTATTGTTTACTAGAAAAACACGGCGATGACGAGATATTTTTTCAAAATTAAAAATTTGATAAAAAGATAAGTTTCTAAGATTGTCGGTAACTAAGTATAATAAATGCAGAAATTAAACGTTATCTATGTTGTTTTTATGAAACGTTATTTTAAAACTAAAAGAAATACTAATTTTTTATGAGAAAAAGTAAAATAACACTGAATGAATTTTTGAATTTGTATATTTTAGGCGGAAAAGAAAGCACGATCCAACGACAAGCCGTACTGCCAGTCTGGCGCAACGAGGACTGCAACCAGGCTTACTTCCAACCGATCACGAACAATTTCCTATGCGCAGGCTACAGCCAGGGTGGTAAAGACGCCTGCCAGGGCGACTCTGGCGGCCCATTGATGCTTCGCATGGATAACCGCTGGATGCAAATCGGCATCGTGTCCTTCGGCAACAAGTGCGGCGAGCCTGGCTATCCTGGAGTCTACACTCGAGTTTCCGAATACCATGACTGGATCAAGACCCACATGCGATGACGAGATTTCATTCCGAAAGCGAACGAGCGAGTATAACCAGTGACATCGGCGTCGTACTTCGCAGAGCAATATTAGAGCATTCCGTCCGTGTCACAGTATTTTTCCATAGACTTGAGTATTGTTATGAATTTTATTCTGATGATAACGTCGAGTCGCTTTTTTTTTACTCGCTTAGATACTTTTAAAGTGTATATATAAGGATCGTAGACTTTTTTATTGCATCTTTGATGCTAAACGGCACTGAAGACAAACAGTAAGAATATGTTGAATATACAAAATATTTATGGAAATAAAAAATTATTTAACTGTTTATGTATGTAATGTAAGAAAATGTACATAGAAACGAATAAATTAATTATTATAAATTCGTAATAATGTTTACCGATACTTTTACTAATTCAAACAAGTTTTGGTTTATTTAAATTCATGCCATCGAGGTACTTATTGTTAATTTGAATAAAAACTGGATATTAACAATTCATAAATAATTATTTTTATTAATACTTAATCTTTCAATAAGTACTAGACGCTTAAAAATACAGTATAAAAAAATCTTTGGAATGACAAATCACCACATGCCATTATAGACTAGATTTGAACAAATCTTAAAATAAAGGAAACAAGTTTCCTTAAAATTCTTTTCTTGATTTTTCTTTCATCTCATTAAGATGTTTCTGTACAAGTAGTCTTAAGTGTTCAGGAAGACAAGTCTGCATTTTTTCTTCTACATTGATCTTTTCAAATGGATTATCCCTTAATAGGCGACTTCTCTCTTGATAACCAACAGATTTAAAATTACTTTCAACATCCACTTCAACAATACTTTCATTAACTTGTTTACATTTAACATTTGATTCAACACAACATTCTTCACCAGGATTACTTTTAACACTTGTTTCAGTACAACATTCATCTTCTGGTTTAACACTTTGTTCATTACTACTTTCATCAGAATGTTTACTTTTAATATCCCGATCCACAAAACTTTCATCACATTGCAAATCAGATTCTTTGTCTTCAGATCTTTCTTCAGATAAATCAGATGTGACACTAGTAGAATCACCTAGACATAAAAGTTTTAAAATTATAGATTTGAAAATGTAATTTAAGTTAGGTTTTGTGCTTCTATTTGCTTACATCTTATATCAACATCTGCATTAGAATATCCTTCTAATAATTTCATTGTTGGTGACTGTACAGCTCTATCTAATTC
Organism: Eupelmus urozonus; assembly: GCA_900480035.1. NCBI lineage: Eukaryota > Metazoa > Arthropoda > Insecta > Hymenoptera > Eupelmidae > Eupelmus > Eupelmus urozonus. Next base: position 38,749 of record UELX01000750.1, read on the forward strand.
ACACAGTCTTGAAGCTAGTATCCTAAATAAAAATAAAAATTTTATTTTATATAAGATTATAAATTTTATGAAGTGTTATATCAAGCTATATTAGACTGACTTGTTTGCTTTTTTTTGATGAGCTAAAGCCAAATTTTTATCATTCAAAGCCTCCAAAAGGGCAGTGCAAAGACTATGAAGTTCTGATAAAGCAGCTGATGATTTTTGGGGTGGAATATTTGGTCCTTGTTGTAATAATTGTTCCACTTGTTTGAAAGTCATTACTGAACCCACAGATGACTTTCCTCCTAATTTTATCGTTCCCTTTTGTCTTTTACTATCTAACATGCTCTATAAAATATTTCTAGTTGTAATAAACATTTGGATTTCTTTAAGTATAAAACAAATTTATATACATACTTTATATTTATGAACAGATTGTTGAACTAGTTCTTTTTCTTCTAGTAATTGTTGAAGTCTTTCTTGTAAGTACCTATCAATACCAGACATTTATATAAAATAATTTAGTATTTTAATATATGTATACAATGCTTCATCTTGATAGCAAGCTTACTCTGTCATGAAACTTACCTATTTTCATTAACCAGGGCATCTACATCTACAGGTTTTGTTGCACTGAGTGCCTTAGAAAGTTCATGGTTCAATCGATGAGCTTTGCACTTAAAGGCATCCCTTTCCATTTCAAGTTCTTGCTTTTCATCCAAGACGGACTGCAAATCTAATTTCAATTGCTTGTACCTAACATTCAACCTTTCCAGCTGTTCGATAAGCTCTTCTCTCTGATGCAGTGCAGGGGTTACTTCATTTGCCAGGATAGGTTCCTCAGTTTTCTTTGAACGCAGTGCTTTTATATCTTCCTGAGCTTCCTTCAATTTCTGTCTAAGTGTATCAACTTGCAACCGAAGGCACTTATTTTTTTCTCTTGCTTCTATCAGTAGATCCATCAACTTGGCATCCTCCTCAACATTCTCAGCTTTATTCAGTTGTTGACTTCCTCTAGGAAGACTCAGTTCGGTAGGGCTCCTATAGCCATTGATCGCTTTCTTCTGATCCTCCTTTTTTCGTCTGTCCAAATCCTCCTGCAGCTGTTCGGCAACAAGTTTAAATCGATCCCTCTGCATTCTACACTGGTCCAACTCCTGACTGAGCATCATCAGAGCCTGTGTTTTGATTTGTATCTTCTTCTTCAGCAGGTATTTCTGTAAAAAAAAACAAAGCTTTCACGCCACTCCATATGTGACAGAAAAAAAGCATAAAAGTCAATCGTAATTTACCTCGGACTCGGACAATTCCTCTCTCTCCTCGCTCTTATGAAGAGGCGAGCCCTTCCTCTTATCCAGCACCCCGTTCATCTCGGCTCTCAGGGGTCAAAAAAGCAGAAATGAAGGTTAAGCCCTTGGCTCTCTCGCCAACGCAGCAAACTCGCCGTCGACTTTATATTAGAAGCCAAAGCGCTGCTATCTCGTTCCCACGTCCGGTGCTGTATTATAGTCAGGGCACGTAGTCCTTATCAAGCTCGGCAGGCAAAGCACCGCGCTCGCCGAGTCTCGGCCCCGCCGTCAGCCGCATTTTCCCAGCTCTGTCAGCTCCAGCCCTGGCGCGCACGCAGAGCTCGCTTGTCAATTTTTCGCAGTAAGTGTAATGCCTATATGCAGCAATAATGCACCGAGGGGGAGAGCAGGTGCACACGTAGTCGCGGCGGTGCGCGCGATTAAAGGTCCTGCGCGCTTGGCGCCTCTCGTTCTGCGCATGCGCCGAAGCCAGTGTATACATATACGCATTCGAGCTATGCCTATGCGTCGTTCATTCACGGTGTTAGTCGCAGTTGGCCGAGAAATAGAGAGAGCGCTGCTCGTCAGAGTCGTCGTAGACAGCCGCGCTGGAGGAAGAATCGATCGGCTGCAGGCAGAGCACGCTTCTTTCGCGAGTGCGTGTGTCTGTATAGGTGTCAGCAGCTATATACATACACACAGGCTCGCGGTGCATGCAAGAAGCGGGGGCGCGCGACGAAAACAAAGAAAGCGTTCGCGCCAGGCAGCCACGCCGCCGGTCGTCGCTGGGGGAGCGAAATATTCTCGGTTCGGCGTTACCAGAAGAAAGCATTGCGGGGGAGAGGAGAGAGACAACAAAGGAGGATGTCATCGTCGCTGGACAAGTGGCAGCAGCGTCAACACACGCCGGCGAGATAAAAAAGTAGCGTGTGTATGTGTGACCGGCTTGCTGCAGCGGTGTGTCAGCGTAGGGAAGAGATATATATCTCTCTGGGTGTTTTGAAGAGCGCCGGTGCGCGGAGAGCTAGAGTATAGTAGAGGCTCTCTCGTAATTATATTCGAGAGCGCGCGTGCATAACGGCGCTTTTGCGCGTCGAAGCGAGCCGCCGCCAGCGCAGCAGCGCGAAAGAAAGAAAGAGAGAGAGAGATAGGAGAGCGGCCGAGGAGAGAAGAGCGCGTTAGTAGTGTTATAGAGCTAGTGCGCGGAGCGAGCGCGCCAGGAAATGCCACGAATCCGAGGGAAACTCCTGGAGAAGTTCGAGCTCGAGGGCAAGGACGAGTACAACTTGTTGATGAGCAGCATCGACGCTCGCGCCTGCTACAAGCCCTACGAAAAAGTAAGTCTCTCTCTCTGTGTATTCTTAGATAACTCTAGATCTTGTGTTCTTTAGCAGAAGCTTAATGCGAGAATCGCTCAATTATCTCTTAATTAGGCGCTTACTTTTTTCTTTACGTATACCCGTGGCAGACTTACTGCTCGCTCTTTTCTATATTGCCATTTTCTTCCCGATTTCTCGTTAGTCCTTTTCTAAGTTCCTGCCTATCTATATGCATCTCTACGTGTCACTTTTATGCACTTTATCGTATATATATTTTTTTTTCCTTTTTTTTCATGGTTAAATTAGGTTAGGTATTGTTGCATGCGAGAGCCTCGGCGCTTTTACGGCCAAGTAAACATAGTGTGCATTCTCTCTCGGCGCTCTCGCACATAGACCGTATAGACCTTTTTGCGAGAGCGACCTTTTAAGTGTGATTACGTGTTTATACGTTAATTAGCCGTGTTATGTGCATTATTACTCGTTTTAGCGTGTTTTGCCGACTTTACTTTTGCGAGTCTAAGTATATAATAAAGCTATCGGCTTCTTTTCCTTTGGATTTTCGTCAAGTTTGTGCATCACTATGTTATTATCTTTTTTTGTAGTTGTTAAGTTTTTTCATCGGCGATTGAAAGGCGGAATTATTGAAAAACGTGGCGCCTGCTTTTTAATCGTCGTGGAAGTCGCGCCAGCGATAATAACAATCGAGCCCCTCCACGGCTCCGAAACGTGCTCTTTGCTCCGAAATTTTTATCTGGCTAGTTTCTCTCTGTAGAACGTTGGAATAAGTAATTCGACTGAGTTATACATTTGAAAAAAGTGTCCGAGATAGCGGATCTTGTCTCTTTTGTTAACTTTTTCGCTGAATATACGAAACGCTGTCTCAACGTATTTCTACTGTACCGTGTCATGAATTTTTCCAAATCGCACGCGCACGAGAACTCGTAACTCTTCACTCCACTTCTACACTTTCCCGTCAATAAATAACCCAAAACGTTACTTTTTCGCCGAAGAAAAAGCCATTATCGTCACCGCGACCTCATCTCGTAAAAACCATCCTCGCGCCGATCGCTCGTAAAACTCTCTCGCTCTCCCGGAAAAAAGAAACGCGCCGGCTACGACAGGAAAACAATGCTCTATAAAAGCGTCGATACCCCGGCTATTATACACAAGCGCGCGCTGTATTCTCGAGAGCCCGTATATTTTACAAACGACGCGGCTCTACGTTACCACGCGTATACATCGCCGCGCGGCGACAAACACATCGTTGACGCGGCTTCTCGAGTGGTCCCCTCTTCTACAACACTTAGCTTAGGCAGCCGCAGATAAAAGAGGCGTTCAGTCGTCGGCCGCGAGCCAGCTGCGCTTTTTCGAATCTTTCTCTCTCTGTGTGTATGTATATACGCGTATACGTGTCTTGCTCCACTTATCGCGCCGGAAGCTAAAAACTCTCGCCTCCGGAGTTTTTTTCCTTCCTTCCTCTCGAAACTTTATAATTGCGGCGAATATGCCATAGCGCGATTCCGGTTCTTTTCAAATTCCCGAGTGTTATTCAAATGCGCGTCTCTGCGCGCGCGCGCGCCTGGCAGAGATAGAGCAGAGAGTGAGAGGATCCCCGATTTTCACGGAACAGTGCGCGCGCTGGGCAGCTTTTTTTCTACGCCGGACACACCGCACGCACCGAAAGGTAAATTCTTTTTTTGGTCATTTTTTTTTTTTAAGCGCTTTTGTTCGCGCTGCTGAGGAAGAAAGTGGGCCGCTCGAGAGTACAGTGATTTGGACGGTATAGGACAGCTGGAGTAGGTTTAGTATTTTATTAGTTTGTCGGCATGCTAAAATTTTGTAAGTTGCTGGGGAAATTGTCACTTGTACTTGCCATCTGTCGACCGTTAAAGTTTATTGCACGCGAAACGATTAGAAGATGTAATTGGTGGAAAACAGAAAGCAGAAAATAAGCTCGCCGTGAAAAGTTTACGAAGGAGGGCATCGACCCGGTTTTCCTCTCTCTATATATACCCTTCACGCGCTTTTTTTTCTCTCAAGTTATGTAATTTTTAAGGACTGCAGCTATAGTCGCTCAAGGGTAGACCGTCTCATTATGCATTCAGAGCAATCCGGCTATAAATAAGAAATACGCTGTTACCGAGAAAATATAAGAAGTTCAATACTCTTACCTATAACATCGCTTCTCTCAGATGAAAAAAAAAACGATAAGCCTTCAAACTTTCATCAACCCCAAAATCAAAAACCCACTGTACCACACACTTACGTAACAAACCATCCACCCGCGATTATGAAAATAGAGCTTTCATAATTCATCCCATCGATCCCAGCTCGCGGCGCGTCGGCTAATCAATTTAGACCCCTTTTACTCCACGCGCACATCAATGGCTCGGTTCCGGCGATTAGCTCGAATTAGGTAATGCGGACGCTCATGAAAATAAAAAGAAAAAAAAAGGCCTGCATACACACACACGACTATCCCCTTGCGGTAATTAAGGCTGGCTCTTTGCACGTCGGGGCGCGCCGTGTGTACACTCCGTAAGCAATAAAGCGCGCATGTGTCCCTCTTCTTCTTTTCCCCGAGAAGATAATAAAACAATGCCGGCTTTCCAGGGCACGCGCGAGAAAAAAATCCTAGAGGATACGCGTTCGAGCGCGGAGTAATAAATAGCGTAACTATACGGCCGCTCCTATGTTAAAGAATAAATAGATATCCTGAGCAGCGCGGCAATCTAGCCGATAAGCGCCGATATGCGCTCCAATCGGGAGTAATGGACAAGACGGGATTATAGGCTGGGGACGCTTCTGCTATCTCGTACAGGTAGAGCTCTAATTTTCGAAAAATCTAGGCAGACCGTATCCGCGCCGGCTTTTTTCTTCTATTTTTAATCTCCGCCGATGTGCCGTAAAGATTAGCCGGCGGCTTATTATATAATAAATAACTTTAATTGTTTCGCGTCGCCGAGGTATTGTTGCGAGTGACGCAACGGCAGACAATCGCGAAGATGATTGATAAGTCAGCCTCATCGTTATAATAATACTATAGCTACGTATAATTGATCGGCAAGCCATTAGATTATTGCGGGTGCGTAAAAAAGCGCGCAAACGCTTTTAAACTACTTCCCGCGCGCGGCTGATAAAAGATTCGGATCTCGCTCCGGTTTTTGTCCGCGCGAAACAAAGCCCTGCCAAAAGCGCTATAAAAAGATTCGGAAACGGACCGCGGGAGGGAGGGAGAAGTCGATATTTAATTTGTTTGCGATGCTACTTGACACGACCTCCATGCGGCGCAATCAGCTGACTCATATCTCGATGTCCTCGGCAAACAAACGGAGAATCGCGTCGCGCGCTTTTGAATCTCGCATTATAATACGCCGCTGTACGACAGCGCAGTGAAAAATTCTTTATTTCTACCTAGCGGCTATCGTATTAGAGAGATCGGTTCGCTATCTGCCTAAATGTGTCTATAAGAGGCCGGCCACTAACGGCGATCGGCGACGAAAAAACCTCTAAAAATACCAGCTCTGCATCTCTGCTCTAGTATGTATGCATCTGGTAGGCTCTTTTTTCGCGCGCGGCTGGTAATCGGAGAAGCCGGGCGCGGCGCCCGCGGAAACAGTGCACCCAACTCTTGCCTCATTGGTCATGCACTTACGCCTCGGCGACGGAAGAGTCAATTTCCCTCGTGTGTGTGCAGACGAGCGAGCGCGTTTGGTTAATGGATGGGCAGCTCCCTTCTTGCTCCTCCTTTAGCCTTAATTAATTCTTCTTTGCCTTTTATTTAGGCGAATTAGGTTGCTCTTGGGATGTAGCCGAGGCGCAGACGACGCCCGGGAAAATTATGCGAGTCTATGGTTGAGTTGGGATGTTGGTGACGTTGGGGTAATTGCGGGAGGTATGCAGGGCGTGAGGGTACCTTTGATGGATGTTTTTTTTCTTTTAGTTAGTGAAATTTGTATAAAGAATTGTGGGTTTTTAAAGTCTTTGACGGGAATGTTTGAACGTACTTACATGTAGCCTTTAATATCCGTTTATTGTTCTTATAATATTATACTTTATTATATTTTATTAAACGCATAAATAGTTCTGAAAAATATAATTTGTATTCAAATTACAAAAAGGAATTTAAAGACTAAATGTATTAATTAAAGTTTTAATTAAAAATGAATATTTTTTTCCTACTTCTTTTTATTTTCCAAAAGAAAAACTTCTTTGTGGGGTCTACATGTTTAAAATAAACATCTAATGTTGACATCTTGAGAATGTGAAAGCGAAATTATCGGGGGAGTTAACTCGCTGTTAGAGCAACGTAATTTTAAATAAACACACATGTTTGAGTATGACATTATTTTTTTAATTGATAATACAAAATTCACCGAGAATTTTTCTAAATGAATTAATTCTTTTAACGAAGCAGTATTTGTCTCTCATACTTTAATCTGATTAAAAAAAAATCTTTTCAAGCTGCAATTGTAACTCCGAAAGCTGAAAAATAATGACGTTTCCAAGAAAATTCATAAAATACTGTAATGATAAAGTTTCTTTTGATTCCCGGAAAGATATTCAACACGATTATGATCTTCACTTGTGTAAGTTTTCAACAATAGTAACGTTTTCTAAATTTCGATTTAATCTGTCACTAATTAAATTTTTGATAAGAAATAGATAAATGTTTTGAAGTACTACTATATTAGATTAAAAATATGCTACTGTATTATTACAAATAATTTTGTTTAAGTTATTTCTTTGAGTAAAGAAACATTTAGTTCTTCATAAAATAATTCATTCTATAGAATATATTTCAGATAACAAAAATTGTTTGCATGCATAAATTTAAATTCGTAACCGAATACCCACCGCTTCTGTGCTTACCCACGTCAATACGATATAATCCGATTACTCTACACCTGTTTTCCGTATACCGATCAAAACTCAATCGACAAACATCGAATTACCGATCGCTCAAAACACAATCTCCAAATCCTCCAAAAAAAGACCTCCACCTTATCACCCCTCCAACTCCAACCCATTTTCATCTCCTATCCTCTTAGACAACAATCAGCCCGATATATCGAGCGGCCGCGAAAAACCCCGAGCCGCCGCCAGTTTCCCAGGAATTTTCCAGCTGCGAGATCGATCTCCCAGACTCGCGTGTCTAGGTCGCGGACGTTATATTCTCGCGCTCCTCGCCGGGCCGCGCGCGCGTTCAAATAATCACGTGCGCGCGCTGCTGCTCTCTCTCTCTCCTCGCGCGCGCAAACCGATGCACGATAGTAGGCCTATACGCTCAGAGCGGCTGTCAGTCGTCATCGGCCCGGCGCCTAGGACGTACACACTCGCTGTGTGTTTTTAACTCTTTCGCAAGCGCCCTCTCCTTTTTACCTTCACTTTTTTCTCGCGGGAGTGGAGAGCGATTAGTCGCGCTTTTAGGGCTCCTTTGTGCGCGCTGCCCTTCGGCTTTTTTCTCCCGGCCGCGTTTTTAAGCTTGAAAGCGAGCGAGTTGAAAGTGAGTGCTTTATGTACCTTCGGCTGCGATTACAAAGGATCTCTTTGTTTTGCGTGGGAGTTGCGAGATCTCTCAAGGAGTTGCCGAAACTGTTGGACCACAAAGTGGAGTACGTGATTTTAAAGCTTCCATTTTACCTGCTTATCGTGAGATAAGGACGAGACGGCTCTACGTTAATCGCCGATAAGATTAATCAAGTTGTATTGAGACCTATATACGGGATCGACGTGACAATTTTTAATGAACGCTTGTGCTTGTATAAGTTTATTTTGCAATATTACGAGTTAAACCGCGCGTGTAAAGTGAGAGTATCGATTTCAAAGCGGCGAACGATGCCGATCTCCTCGCGCTAGAATCTGCTTTCAATGATGCGCGCGTTAACCAGCCGCTTGATAATTTCTAACGTTAGCTGAAAGTCAGTCGCACGGCCGTTTAATTTCAACAACTTTTTATTAAAAAGACTGTTAACACTGTCTTGGAGAGCGATTGTCGAAATTAACGGTTCGCTGCTCTCGAAATTATCATGGAAAGCCCGAAAGTCAAGGTATCAATCTCTCTAATGATATACGTAGCCCCCCTCTTGTTTTTCTTTTAAGCCTCGATTCTTTAGCCAAATCTTTAGTTTTGTAAGCATTGATTTTAGTTGTCTTGTAGCTAGTTGCAACATTTTTTGTTTTTCTGTTTCTTTCAGTAAAAAAAAAACGCAAGTGCGCGCTTAGAGTTGTCGCGACGATTATTACATACAGTAGTCAGTTAAAAATTCGTTAATGCATGGGCTGGCTTGAAAACTATCCTGCTCGTCTCGACGACGACGACACATGACAACGAGCGGGCTCTAAATTTTCCACAGTTAATCATGACTAACGACAGACAGGTAAGCTTTCTTTTATTCAATTATAATTTATATCTTTTTTCTACCATATTTATACGTGTATGTGCGCCTGTTACTGTATAATTCTACAAAAGCCCAGAAGAATCCCGTATAATTTCGATATATTTATAAGTGTTGTAAATAGTGTGCGATGTATTTATAAGCATGATTTCTCGACTTTCACTTGAAATATCCCCCCTTCATGTGTACGTTTGCTCGGCTCTCTACTATAGAACTTCATTCAGCTCCTCTCCGTGTTTATTTTTCCGTGAAGCTGAATATTTCGGCTGCGTTGATAAGCCCGTAATTTAGGAGCTATAATACGTCTGCGTCTTGGCACATGTGCGCCCGCGCTCTGCATAATACAAAGTGAAAACGCAGCGCGCGCGCGCCCATCGGCTGATGATGCCGCATGAGTCAATCGCTCCGAAATTAGCTCTCCAGTGCACGAAAACTATATTTCTGCTTAGAGCGCAAGCTGCGATATTCACGCTTGCTAATTTCGAAAAGAAAGTGCCGCTTTTTATTTTAGAATTTATTTTCGTTTACTTCTTTTTTTCGTTGGGTTGGATTATGAAGGTAACTAGACGAGCGCCGCGGGTGAAAACGATAATTTGTATTTCGTAAATTGGCCGCTTGTATGCGCGCCGGGTATTATGGATGACTTTGTAACTTTCTTTATCCAAAATTCATGTTCATCGGCTCGAAGTTTAAATTGCTTCGGGGCCTCGCGCCGATCTCAATCTCGAAACTTTTTTTTCGACCGAGTTTGTTGTTGTTACCGAGTTTATTAGTGGTAGCAAAAGTTAATAGAAATTTTTAAAAACGGAAATTTTATGTAGTAGTTTGTATAGAGTTGCAAAACGAGGTAAATCAATATTTTTTACTATAGTATAAGTACTCTGACGTGTACTTTATTATTTTAACCATTTAATATGCAAATTCATGCTAATCGTTATTCGAACAAATCGCAGTTTTACAAAACTGAAGATCTCTCAAAATATACCTTCGTATCAATCATTAAACCAACTCTCAATATTAACTAAAATCCTCGTATTTTACAATTCCAAAGCGCTCATGATTCACGCGTGCCTCAAAGTCAAAATAACCGTCATTCAAATTACCATAAATCAGCAATTATTCACTTCACAAATGACAATTCCGCTGTCCAGCATCTGCGCATTTACCTTAAAACAAGTGCGCAAAAACTTTATATCTCTCGAATCGCATTAACACGCCGATTCTCAACTCTACCATTCTCACTCCCACCGGATATTATCAAAACGAATTGTCCGTCCCTAATCTCCGGGCCACTGACGTAATTTTCGAGGCACGCATAAAACATAGCTCACATAAAGAAACAGAGCATCCGTGACATAAGTCCCAGACGCTCCAGCCGAGCACGATCCAGCATTTGAGTCACGCGCACCCGAGCCCCGCCGATAAATAATTCATCGGCGCTGCACCTCGCGCCTTTTTCTTTTTTAATTTTATTTACCAACGCGCGCGTTCTTAAGATAAAAAGCGGCGCGAGACTAAAAAAAGAACGTTTCTGTTTTGTCTTCATTGGCGGGCTGCAGTCATGGTTTCGCGGCGTGCGGAGCAGCAAATTCCGGCACGTCTACGGCGCGCCGGCCAAGCGCGAGAAGTGCTACGACAACATCAAGATAACCAAGAACGCCCACGACTCGCAGTTCTGCGCCGTCAACCCCAAGTTTCTGGCGGTCGTCACCGAGGTCGCCGGTGGAGGCGCTTTTCTCGTCCTGCCCCTCGATAATGTGAGTATTGTTTCTTTTATTATAATGCCTTCTTCTTTGTTTTGAATTGCAAGAGGCTTTTTTTTAGGTGAATTACGTAAACGCTCGCTTTGTTGAGGTTCTGTGTTTTGGTTTTGTAATAATGGATGATGGAGTGCGCTCTGACTGTGCGTTGATTATTATATTAGTAGTTTTTAAACGAGGATGAGTTATTCATTTGTAGCCGGTGATTCATCGGAGATGTTAATTAAGCTATGTTAATGGAAGATTAAACCTTGCCGCGCGCACCGGAACAGTAGCCTCACTGTACAAATTCAAGCCTACGCGCTTATTAAATTCGAGTCGCTGTATTTATTTTAGATATAAAAAAAAAACAGTGTTTTGTTCAATACAAAATTACGATCCATGAATATAACAATCAGCTGAAACGTACAATTATTTTTCTTTCCTGCTTCGCGCACGCATCTGCGTATCTCTCAAGGAAGGCTCGAAATAATTGAAAAATTATACAAATATCGCTATTCCGAAAGAAACGAGAAAAGCCCGACAAGCATCTCCTCTCGCTGGCTCCTGCGATCGTTTAGCGCATTCTTGCAGATAAAAATCGCGCCCGCGAGTACACACACACACACACATAGACTCGGATTTTTTTTTCCTCTAATTGCAAGGGGAGGAGGATGAGATGCCTCGGCGCGTGTCAGGCGGAATAAAATGTACTTTCACTGCCTATTTCTCGATGCTAATTGCCCTCTGCGCTCGGCGTAAATATCGTGACGGTACTGCTTTTCCTATACGCGAGCTGTGCATGTGTGTGGCCAGTCTTGAATCTCTCTCGCTGGGCGATTTACATTTTTAGCCGACTTTCATTGCCACTGACCGTGACAGCTAAACGTCGGCCCGTTCATTACGATTGTCTTCGGCAAATGTATTATCCTCGCTGCAAATTGCTCTATTAGACGGCGTATTGGCTGTATTTATGATGGATTTTTTTTCATTTCAGACTGGACGGCTGGACTTCAACGCTAACAGAGTTACAGGGCATACCGGGCCGGTGCTGGATATCAAATGGAACCCGTTCAACGACAATGTGATCGCCTCGTCCTCGGACGACTGCACGGTAAGGAAAAAAGGAACATTTCGTCCTCTTTCTAATAAGACAAAAGAAAAGAAATTACGGCTGGAATTTTGTTGAACTAATTAAACTTTCCATGAGAAGTTAATTGCCAGTTTAAAGCCAGGACTATCTTTCCTGCCGAGATCCCCGCTAATAGTGCATTATCCTGAACACGCAGGTTAATTAGCACATCAGTCTCCGAGACGCGAAACGTTAAATCATGGCCGTTCGAAATTACAGGTGAAGCTGTGGCACATACCCGACGGTGGACTCTCGCGCAACCTGACCGACTGGCTCGTCGAGCTGCAGGGCCACAAACGCCGGGTAGGCTACATCGAGTGGCACCCCACCGCTGAAAATATCCTCTTCAGCGCCGGATTCGATCACCTCGTCATCGTCTGGGATATTAGCAAAGGCGAGACTGTCAGTGTAATCGACCGGCATCCGGATGTTATTTACAGCATGTCGCTTAATAGGGACGGCAGCCTCCTGGCCACTACCTGCAAGGACAAGAAGCTCAGGGTGTTCGAGCCGCGCTCCGGTATTGTCGTCTCGGTGAGAGCTGTTTGCACTTTTATTTATTTTTTTATTTGGTAGAGTAGATTGGCTTAGTGTTTCGGCTTTTATCGCCGCTCTCTGCCCTCCGATCTCTCGCGGGCTTTCACTTTGAATAGATGCGCGAGAGTTTCGATGCTAGTCCATTGTGCTGCCCTGCGCAGTTTTTCGAGTGTCTTTGAGAGCTGCCGAGTGGAATCAGGAGCGACATGCTTTTTCGATAGTCGACTAATGAGCACTTGATGAATTCTTTGAGTTTATTATATTCAATCAAATTTTTCACACAGTTCTAAGAAATATTTATGTAATAAGCAAAATTTATATTAACATTTTTATTGATTGAAAGTAATTTTTCAAATTCGATCGAAAATTTTCATTCTTTCTATTTTTTTTAGGAGGGCGTTTGTCATGCTGGTACAAAGGCCAGTAAAGTTGTATTTTTGGGAGCCTCCGGTCGCCTTCTAACCACAGGCTTTAGCAGGCACTCCGATAGACAATACGCTGTTTGGAGTCAACACGACTTATCTTCGCCGTTAACTTGTGAAACTATAGACTCGAGCAGCGGAATCGTTTTTCCATTTTACGACAATGACACCAATATGGTATATTTAGCAGGCAAGGTAAGTTGAATTAGCATATTTGTAGAAATATAAAATCATTGCCTTTGATGTTTTCGTAATATTTGGTATTGTTTAATTTCAGGGCGACGGCAATATTCGATATTACGAGGTAGTAAATGAAGCCCCGTGGGTGCACTATCTTAGTCAATTCATATCTGGCAATCCTCAACGGGGTCTTGGTATTATGCCGAAACGAGGCGTTAGTACGGCTATTTGTGAAGTCTTCAGGTTTTTCAAATTGCATGCTACTCGAGGCATGTGCGAACCGATCTCTATGATTGTACCACGAAAGGTAAAATCTTAGTACAAAAAAAATAATATTCGACAACTTAATAAAAACTTATTTTACAAATTGAAAAATATATTTAAATTATTTATCTTATAGAGTGATCAATTTCAAGAGGATATATATCCAGACACCGCGGGCACAACTCCTGCTCTTTCCGCTAAAGACTGGATAAGTGGCATGAACAGTCCGCCAGTTTTGATATCACTTAAAACAGGTTATTGCAATATATTTTACTGATTTTTTAGCAATTAAATCTAATTAATATGTTTATCCAAATCAGGCCAAAACTGTAACAAACTTATTTTTTTTGTTTTTTTTACTAAGTAATTTTAAGAATTGTTCAAGTACTTACTAACATAATTTAGCTATAAAACATTTTTTATTATTTCTTTTTATTTTCAAAATGATTTTTGATCTTTTTATGCTAAAACTTTGAAAATTAGACCAAATAAATGAATTATATTATACTTTTTTCAAAATTTGAAAAATTTTTTAAATTGCCTAAAACGTACGTCTACGATTTAAAGTCACATTGAAGTTTAATTGAAACTTTTTCATTTATTATATATATTATAACGGAAAATTTAATTTTTCAGGTGGCAGCATCACTACACATAAACCAAGAGTGTATAAACCTTCACATTTAGCATCGGCAACAGATTTAAATACTAAAAAGAAATTTGCTTTCCTATCTACAGAAACAGTGCCTGATTATAGACCAATGGAATATAATGAAATATCAGAAAAAAGTCAAAAAACATCTAGTAATCAAAGCACAAAATTTCATCAACTGCAACAAAAGTTTAATAACGTCTCAATACAGGTAAGATGTAATGAAAAACAATTAACATGTATTATAAATTAATGGGTGTTGTGTATGCTGTATTTTTATCAGTCAATTAATTAATCTACACCTGTCCGCTTGTTTTCTGTGTTAAGTCAATTGGATATTTTAGCATTATGCATTAAATTAATTTTTTTACTTGCTGTGGTTCCTAAATTTCTCTGCTATTTGAATAGAGCCTACTAAGTTTTATTTTGTTAAAAAATAGTATTTAGATATTTTTGTTTAAAAAAGTTGATTGTTTAACGCACTAACACTTTGCATGGTCAACTTGAAGACACCAAGATGTAGCATCAAATTCTATGAGCTCGTTAGCAAGTTCGGGAGCTATTCTCATTACTATAAGGTAGGTTTTGGAAATTTTAATTTCTTTTTTCTTATTTTTTCTATTAATTTTCTATTTCATTAATTATTATTAAACTTAAAAAAGTATTACTTTGAATTAAATGTATTACTTGCACGTTTGACTATCGTATTAAATGTTTGTAATTAACTGCTTAATAAAATTAATAGCTGCTTATCTAATACTTAACAAAAGGCATTATTTGAAATATACACCCTATAGTAATAGTTTTGTATATAAAATTATCGGTTTTTTTTTCTGATGCAGAACAATAATGTAACTTCAACTATAAATGACAACAAAGTATTAGAAACATCTGATATACCAAATAACGAGGCTGAACTGAGACTTGCTTACCATCGTCAGAACGACGAGCTGCGAATAATTAGACGTCAACTAGCAAACAGTCAACTACGCGTCAAAGAATTGGAAGAACAAATACGAAAGCTTAATCAACAAAAAAGCTTATAATTATTTAAGTAAAGTACGTAATGTATAAAAAAAATCGAATATCATTAATGTTACAATGTTGATGTTTTTGAAACATCTTGTGTTCATCACGAAAAAGTCATCATCTTGAAATTTCTGATAATCGGTGCGCTAAAGTGAAAAAAATCTAGAATTTTAATTCTAGCATAATCAATATATCTAGGGTCGTTTAAAAAAATTTTAAATATACAGTATTTAATTTCTAAATCTTATATTGGAAATATTGTACTCAAAATGGGTTTACTCAGTTTAATTTTTGTTTCATTGATTAAATTTTAGAGGGATGATTTTGGTATTATCAATTATATATATATGTATAAGATAGAATCTGTGATTTGTTTCTTAATTAATTCATTCCGTGAATTTACTGCGATTTATTTATTCATTGGCATGAAAAAATTTATCAAAAGTAAATAATCCGAACGAAATGTTTTCAGTGTTTATTAAATTTTATTTTATAGAGAATTATAAAAAAATTTACAAGAGCTCCGATACTGCAATAGATCTATCTATTATAGATTTATCTGTACTTTCTTTTTATTTTTAATTAACGAATACTGCTGAGAAGATGAATCATTGTTTAATTTCGTTTAATACTATAAACTTGTGATTTTCATACAAATTATGTATGTTTATGTTATTATATGTTATCAATATAAAAAAAGTATATAATGTAATGATTTTACATTCGCAGGATGCACTGATTGAAATGTGGATTTTCGACAGTGAATCTTTAATGACAAAATATTATAGAGTTGAAAATTAACGCGTCTCCAGAATATTAATACAAAAACAATAATATACAATAAATTGACAAATATTCCTGGACCAAAATGAATAATATATTTCTGCCAAGTAATGATTATAAAAAAAATGATAAAGATAGAATAATATTCAAATGTATTTTTAATACTTCATCTTTCAGATGACAAGTGAGAAATTTAGAAAAGAAAAAATTATGAATATTTACGCTTAATGCAATACTGTATTAACAACATCATAATTCGCTATTATAACATAATTGTCACAGTGATATTAAAACTATAAAAAATATTCAATAATTTTATAATAAATAAGATAAAATATTTACCTGGCGTTAAATGAATAATGCTTAGCCCACACAAGAACGCAATATTTAATGAACTTGTTCGACAAAAAAAGAAAAATTATTGTAACGCATTAAACATATTAGCACTGTATATTAACTTATATGCATAGCGTGCCTTTGCAAAGCAGAAAATTATAAAAAGAAAACTGCCTTCAATGTATTTGCTCCTGTAGCTTCAAAGAAATAAGATGTCGAATAATACGTGCATTTTGTATTTACAAATGATATTTTGTACTTTTAACGTCAATTAGCCGTTTACAATCCACGTAGATGATTTGACGTGCATGACTTTTTTCGACAAATAGCATGGGTCAAGCGTGCCAAAGGCTGACCGTAAATAGGTCTTGCTTGAGAGCAGTAATTTTTTGGTATCGAAACACTAAAGGAGTGGCGTATTTTTGGCCGCTTTATGCAATCATGCCAAAGAAAATAAATTTGTGAGAATTATAACACAAAGGAAATATATTATAGAGACATCATCATTGTTTATCTGTTCTGCAGGTAATACTCGCGTGTGATATACTATATCTGCACAATTATACATTTACAAAGCGGTAGATATATGTATGTATATGAATTTGAAAGTTCATAAAAATTTTTTAAGAATAAAAATCTCTTAATAAATGAGTGAAAACAACATGAAATACAAATAATTTGTCTTATTATTGAACCTAATAAATCAAGTCCAACTATATACATCGTACAAAAATGTTAACACAGTTCTAAATGTACAACTTAATTTTTTAAATAGTCTTTACTTATATAAAACTTAAAATATAATACTCAGTTTATGGACGGATCAATGTGAGTATAAGACTGGAATTTTCTTATATGTATTTCTCATCTCATAAAGAGGAATCCGAAGCTCATCATGGACAGGAGGCCGTTTAATAATCTCGACGGCGATATAATCGAAGCTGGATTGCAACCATTGGAATTGCATGTGTAGACGCAAGTACGATAGTTCAGTTTATCGCCGGGTTGCTGCACATAGTCGCAATAGTTTCCCAAGTCTACCGATGAACAAAACCGCTTCGTTCCAATTCCACCTTTAAAAGTATAATTTTTAGTTTGTGAACATGTTCAGTTCATAACTTAATATATGAGGTTCAATCAATATCACTTTACAATTTACTATGCAAAATATCAAACTATTATAATTACAGGATCTATATATTATTAAGTTAAAACATAATTAATTCATTATCAATGGTGACAGTGATTGAACCACCAGTTCTACTAAACAACGTTTTAAAAATACTTTATTATTATTAAGAAAAGATATTGAGAGTATTTTATTTTTAATAACTATGTTACGTCCACCAAAAAATCTCATATGCAAGTTTTTAGTAAATTTCTTTGGCGGCATATCGACCTAGTTTTTTAGATGCTATCAAGGGTATTGACACGTTAACGTGTACACCTATTGATGATATACAAAGTCTGTTAATGAAGATCATTTATTAAAGATAAAAAAATTTTTAGCAAAAATTCGTTTCTATTGAAATATCAATATCTTTTCTTAAGATTTTATCATGCAACACTAAATGAATACAAACTTATGATGTAACATATACAATTAACAAACACACTTTAACATTCAGACAAATAAATTATGCACACATAGTCAACAAAAATATACAATTTATTTTAAAATTTTGAGATTTGATCCAGAATAAATATTGAAACTTTTCTATCAACACGAAACTAACAAATTTGACAATAACACGGTAAACAAAACAAAACTGCATTATACATCATGCATAATTTCATTAAAATTGCATATGAAAAAACCTCCGTAACGTCCGAAGCTTTTAACGCAATACTGCGCCTCGAAAATATGGTCGCAGTTTTTTGGCTGCAGGTACATCGTCACCAAATCGCTCCTCTCGCACATCCACTCGTCAGCCGAGGTGCATTGATAACAATCCAATGTTAGCGCTCCAAGCAAATGATAGATGAGTTAGTTAGTATGAGGGAAGTATCGATAGATCATTGTTAAAATTATTAGTAATCATCTAAGTACCAACACCGATGCATTCTCCCCATTATTCCGTTAGTATTTTTATTATGAAAATGAATTAGTACTGGGTTAGGTCAGGCGAAGCAGCTTTGTTAAGCGCTTTATAAAAAGTATTTTTTTACCCTCAAAACGTCCGACGTGTTTAATACAATATTTAGCGCCGTAAACATCATCGCAGGATTCGGGCTCAATTTCGTAAGCGTCTGTCAGAAACTCATTACACAAGAACGGTCTCGAACTATTAGTGCTCATACATCGATAGCAGTTTAGACCATTTACTGTGTGAAACAAATAAATTAATTAACGTCAGGTATTAACAACACTATTTTTGTTACGTTAAAATAAGTTGTTCTTTTAAACGGTAACTAATAACTTAAATTTTACTATCAGGGAAATGAATCATAGTTTCACAAATAAAAAATATTATGATGCCTTTTCTTCACATAATTATATAATAACGAGCCAAAATTAAGGTAAATGTATATTTTGCAAAAAACTTATTGCCAATTAAAATCAACTTAACCACATCTAAAAGAGCCCTAATCTAATTTCAAATAAGTTTCTCTAACTTGATGGTGCCATAGAAGTTGTAATAACGGAACTTATTTGAAAAATCTAAGTAGAAAAATGATTTAAAATTTGTATATCTAAATGAATGTTTATTAAAGCAACAGAAAAAATTTTCAAGCGTTTAAAAAATGAGAATCTTATAATGTGCAACTTTGTTCTTTCCTTATCTATATCTCAATTTTAGTCACAATTATGTACTGTGTTTAATTCTCGATGGCACTTAAGAGAAAACTTCGAATACTCCAGCAAACTATCATAATAAGATGAACATCCCGAATCACATCCTCGTTTGCATCTGATAGATACTAACTGCTTTATCAGGATATCAAGTTTAGTATTTCTCAAATTTTTTCTGCCTGAATACTAAATGCGTTTTAATCCGGCTGAACTCCAAACAGAAAAAGCGTTTCTTTTTCGCGCGGTTTTATATCTGAGTTGATTTGCATGACAGGATTACTGGAGGATTACAGGCCATATAGTTTTTATTTTTTAGTGCCATTATTAATTTAGTTTTTTTCTTTAATTACTATTGAAATAAGGAGATTTATTATGTTTATGACTGAGTTACTCTAGTCAAGATAACATTGAGTCACTTATTTATCTCATGGATTTTAATGATCGCCATTAGGAATCTATTCTGAATAGCTAAGAATAGCTAATTTTTTAATGTTTACCTAAATACAAGATTTGACTTCTATTAAACATTTACTGTGACCTCTAAGCTGTTAAATTGAACTGTCAATATCACCGAAATATTCGTAGGGTCGACCTGCTAATACGCGAGAATCCTAGTGTGAATGAACAGATAATTCGGCTCTCCTAATCTAATTTACTCTGTTGTATCCACATCCCTCTATTTTGAAAAAATTCCACAAACATGGATCTTTGATAAACTTACATAAAAAAATCTGAAAAATTTATCGAATAATTTTTAACGCTTTCGCTCTACTCCAGTTAAAGGGTCCAAAAGAATATTCTTATCTTCCGAGAGAATTCAATTTTAGTAAAATAGGCCACTTACTCGAGAGCCGCTGAGCAAATTAATCGAAATCCATAACCGCTCGATGCGCACTTGCATTTCGGATGCTTTCTTAATATTCTCAGCTAGACGACGAGTAAATTAAAGCCATAAAATTAGAATAAAAAATGAAATTCCTCGCGCTTACGTTTATATACCGCGGTAAATAGTTTCGCCGAGTGGAGTTGAGCTATTTCTCGATCGAGGGATATTGAAATTAGTTCCGAAGAGGGGCCGAGTTTAGTGCACGTAAGATAATTATAATTAATTCAGTGACTTCCGTCGCCCGATGCAATTAAGGCCCCTGCGAAGTGTAACGATTTTCTATAAATAGCCTAATAATTCTGAGATAAGCAGAAAGTGAAAAATTTAAGAGGGACTAGTCGTCATTTTTAATTATTGAAGGATCGAGCTTTTAGCGCCACTTTATTTCCAATCGTATTATTTATAATGTAGTCTCTCTAACGTAGTTTGTATGTATTGGCAGATGCATTAAGTAAATTCACAAATAAAACGATGTTCAGAAGCTTAATTTTTATAAGACAAAAACACGAATGTGGAACGTATTTCAATTTTACATTGCATTTGGCGAATTTAAATATACTTTTCTTAAAATTCGTCGGTTTAACAAAAACTGCATTTTGTAAGGTTTTTTAAGTTGTATTTATTGTTTTTTATTTAAGGCTTTTGCTTCCTCGTGAGAATGTTTTTTATATTAAAATAGTTTATTATTAAGTAGTTTTTAGGAGTTTACTTAGTAGTTTTTTAATAGTTAATAGTTTTTGTTATATTAAAATAGTTTATTTCGCCGTTTTTATAAAGAGTAAATTTCTAAAAAAATTTATACTTTTAAATTACTAAATAAAAAAGTAAATTATTCTACCTTAACAAACAGTAAATATTACGGTTATCACTAACGTTTCATAATTTTCTTAACTCTTTCTTAAAACTAAAAAAATGTACACATTTCGCGGATTATAACTCGTCTATATTTTTATTGTAAAAGAACTTTAAAGACCTATCCGCGGTGAATATGAAGTGTTGTAACTAGTTGAAACTACTTGAAATTCAGTATTATATATATGTTTACTAAATCGTAGAAAAAATATTGAATTCTTAGTGTTTTCCATCAGACTATCAATAAAAACTATTTTCAAAACCAAAACTATACTTATCACTTTTCGTGTTACTGAGAATACGTATTTCGATATTCTAATTCAAAAGAAACATTAAAAAACATTAGACAATTTTATATGAAAAACATAATTAATCTTCTTTTACACTATAGTAAAAATATAAAATAACGATTTTTAATTGTTTGGAACTCGTTAAAGCGCTCTATACCCACTAGTGGATTATAACTATAATTTTACAAATACGAAAATCTCAAAGTGTAAGCAACATAAATAAACAAAACAAACATTTAACAATAATTATGATCAATGAAATTGAATTATTTAGAAAAACTAATAATGAAAATATCCAAAAATCG
Organism: Eupelmus urozonus; assembly: GCA_900480035.1. Classification (NCBI taxonomy): domain Eukaryota; kingdom Metazoa; phylum Arthropoda; class Insecta; order Hymenoptera; family Eupelmidae; genus Eupelmus; species Eupelmus urozonus. The sequence goes on from UELX01000750.1 coordinate 59,938, forward strand.
TTATCCGAAATAGTCGTAATCCGCAAATTCCGCTTTCAAGTAAAATAAATCCAAGGATCCGATTTTACGAACTCGACTTTAAAATCAAGATTCACAAGCGTAAGAAAAGGTAGCCGCAGGTAATCTAAGGTAGACAGAAGCGCTACCTGTTACCCAGGATTTATTCAGCATGGCTCCTTTTGAATTTGCACTAAGTATCAAAACAACGGACCAAACCGATCTCAAACCCTCGAAAAAAAATCGATCCGCGATCCCATCCCAAAAAGTAACTCATACCGATCGTCAGCCCCGCCCAAAAGACGCCGAGTGCGTGTCGTTAAAGCGGTTCTCTCGCTCAGCGCGAAACAACATTACAATGTCCGCGCGCTAGCCGCGAGTCCACTCACCTGTTTCGAATCCCAGTGCCATAAACGCAAAAAGCGCAAACCTCGCCGAGGCCGTCGTCATTTTCTTCATGCTCCTTATCTAAAAATTCTTCAGCTAATGTTCTCCAAAAAGGAAAAATTTAATTTCCACACCTGGAGAACAATGACGGAGGCGCGCCAGCACGTAACCAAGCGACCTACTAGTGAACCGACTACTGCTCCCTGGCTACGAAGGCGTCGACTGCCTCCACCGCCGCCTGCTTTCGTGTCTGCGACTAAGCGCGCGCTGCCTGCTGGTGGGGGACCGGAGCTCAATGGTCAGAGGATACACTTTGCTGCTTTCTGCGCGTGATGTGGGATCGACGCTGATGATCTTGTTTTTTTTTAGGTTTTTCTTTCTGTTGGATGGAAGTTTGTAATTTTTAGAGATGGTGATTGTTTAACGATTCTTTATAAATACCTGATGATCTTGCTGAATGTGATGTGGACCGTAAAATAAAAAGAAGAGTTTAACGATATTTAATGAATATCGATTTGTTCATTTAAAGATGTGGTATTATCAACATCTTCATCGTATATTAAAAAATTAATGATTAATATTACTTGTTCTAATATTAAGACTCATATATTAAAAAATGAAATATTTTATAATTTACTTTAAAATGAATGAAAAATAATAAATAAGTGCATTGCTTGTTCCCAAAAATTCAATGTTACAAATTTTAATGAATATTAGTATTGAACAAAAAAAGTTATACTTGTGTACACATTAATAATTTTAGCGATTCTCGAATGAGCAGACATTTTTATGCTAGTTTAGTATTATATGATATGATAAAAAATAGTCATTGACGTATCAGAAAATTTGAAATTAATTTTCTCAAACATACGAATCATTCGAGATAACTTTCAATAAGAACTCGATTTTATTTTTTATTAGAGTGATTTATTACATTTAGATAATTTAAAAATTGAATATATTTTTCAATTTTTATTGTGTTATTTTGTGCTTTTTTAAGTCTATACTTGTATAGATATATAGTTGTTATTTTTAAAGAAATGACAACTTAGAATAACCCAATAACAATTTGTAATAAGTGTTCAATACATCAGACATAGTGTAAAATATATAGTAACAAATAAAATTGCATACAAACATGAATATATAAATTATTGTTCTATTTTTGTATAATTGATAAGGCTTTGGAAGACTTTTTCGGACTTTTATGTTTGGGAGCGTGTTTTTTTGTTTTAATTATACTATTTTTTTTGCGTTTCTGCTTGGTGAGCGAAGTGTTCACAATTTTGATAGGCTTCATCTTCATCTTTGAGGATTCGCCAAGCTCTGATTGAAATTTATGAATCTTGGTCCGAATCTTGGTCAGTACGTTAGTTTTCAATTTTTGTGGTCCTTGCTTTTTAATGACAGCGGCTCTTTTCGTGAAAATCGTCGACTTAATCATGGAGTTTTTTAACGGCAGTTTGACTGTTATACTTTTTTCTACGATCTTGACTTTATTAGTCACTTCCACACTTTTAAAGGGAAATTTTGTCTTTGGATCTGAAACGATTTTTTTGTGCGTCGTTATTAGCTGGCATTTAGGCTGCGCGGGCTTTGTAATAATTTTTGCTGTTACGATTTTGGTCTCTAGGTTGCCCCTTTTGTCCGTAGGAAGAGATCGGCTAATCAATTGGCGAGATTTTTTTGAATGTTTAATTTTTACAACGGATCCAATAATATTATGGGCAGTACGGAAAATTTTTCGGCATTTATTTTTTGAAAAACTTTCATCTTTTGATGTTGGACTATTCACTGCCAAAGTCGTACTGGTTTTCGACGCTGTTTTTTCAATTAGCTCATCGAATGCCGAATCTTGCGAAGACCGAGACAGATCAGCGCCATTGTTCTGCAAAGTTAATCTTTGATGATTTCTCCTGAAGAAATAAGTATTCGATTTAACTACAAATCATGCTTGGCAAAAATTGAAGTTTCTTAATACGTACTTAGATACGTGTAAAAGTGATTATTTTGACAAGTAAGAGAAATAAGCAGGAAGATAAAAATTAAACAAATTAATGAGTATAAAAGTATTATATTTCTTAACACTTTTCTACAAAAAAACTTTATATATATATATATATATA
>UELX01000751.1:0-62428 GCA_900480035.1 Eupelmus urozonus
TAAAAATAATTACTTATCAAGTTATAGCAAAAATTCTTATTAGACAAGGACAGAGATATCCGGTGGACCCTTAAAGAAGGTTATACAAAAAACTTAATTAATTTTTAAAAATACAGTTAATTTTTTTGGCCATCAAAATTGATCAAATAAGTATTATTTTTGTAATAATCATTATAAAGTAAAAAATAAAGTACTACTTAATAACGTGAGCTTAAATTAATCTTAATTTGTGTTTAATTAATTTATTTATTATTAAACACCGCAGAAACTGATTTTTATTTGTTTGAGTCAAATAGCTTAACTTTAATCCACAATAAGATATAAATTCATCAATAATAAATTTTTTTTGCGAAGATGTACAAGTAAACAAGATTATTTATAATCACGAACAAGAACATCCCGTCAACATACCGTAATGACACAGCAACGGCCTTGGCAGTCAAAAAAAAGAAAAGAAAAAACAAAACATGTCACCAATCATAAATAATATTTGTCTCAAGCACAAAGAACGATCAAGACAATTATATTATACAAGTAATCCTCGAAGACAGCTATTAAGCCGGGCAACATATAATAGCCAGAGCAATTACAGCGTCGCGACGGACGATGCACACGCGCGTGTCTCCAAGCTTTTCGTCGTCGATCGCGTTCGATCACTCGCTCTCCCCCAGCTAATGGCAACAAATTGTCGTCGTGCGACGATATATTAAGCCGGGCTGCGTGCAAGAGCGCGACAGTGAAAAAAGGGGAAAAGTTATATAGCTTCGCGAGCGCGCGGCGCGATTTTATATGCGCGCACGGTTCTCGCATATCCATATCCGAATTCGCGCGCACTCGCTGATTTGTACAAATGAGCTTGCATGCTTGAGGTCGTTCGCCAGCCGCGCGAGAGAGCATAGAGGCCCCAAGGTACACGAGTCGAGTTCTTTCGCGGATTCTTTCTCCTTCGCTTCTCGCTCGTCTTTTTTTTTCTCTTTACCCTCTCGATGGAACATGCTCTTCATTTTGCGTTTTGTTTCTCGCATTGGTAATGTCTCCGCGGCGAGATCGTTAATTATTTTTCGCAGACTAGGCTGGGGCTCGTGTTTTACGCTTTGGGAGGCGGCCGAGCGAATGTTAAATCGAGATCGAAAAAATTGATTATTGATATCGGCCGCGGAAAGTACATCAGCTTTTCGGAATGCCACTCGCGCTCGCTCATTTATTTGCATCTAAATGGATTTTTCAGAGTAATAAGAGGCTTGTGAGGTAAGCTTCTTGGAAAATAGTCTTTATGTACTTCATATGGACATGTATTATCAATTAACGAAATAAATACTGTGTCTTATTTGTTTCAATAAATCTAAATGCACTTTTTCTTTTTATAATAAACAATTCATTTTCAATTCTTTTTTTCAGAACTTACATATTTATTTTACAAAAATAATGAAATTTTCTTATATTATTTTCTTTCTTTTGCTTTGATCTTTAATAAGTCAATTTGATATCTTCCATTAATTCCACACTCACTGTTTAAAAATACTAGATCTATCTTCAATCGATCAGCCGGAATCAGAACGATCGAGTCAATCATTTCAGATCCCCTCTCCGTCATAAATCATCCCCGTATAAGCAGACTCAGTTTTTCCCCACCAGAAACCCAAAGAAATTCCAGGCTCTCGAGCATAATCCGAGAAAAGGCCTGGAACGAAGAGCTTTCCCGGCGCAGACGGATACGAGCGCGCGACACGCGAATATTCGCAAGGCCTCGCTCTTCAAAGCGTTTTTGCCGCGCGCGTTTTATTATTTGGTTTCCACGTGCGCGGCACGCAACTCGCTTCTCCGTTTCCGTCCTCTATTTTTATTCATTTGCTCGCGGTCCGAGTTTCCGTGGCTTGAGTGACAGCTCGGCGTTAGAAAAAAATACGAGATCGCTCGCCGAGATACAAACTCGCGCTACATTTGGCTCATGCAGCTCGATTCTCTCGGGCCCGATGCTATCTGCATGTGAAGAATAAAATGCAAATGTGCGAGGTGTAGACAACGGAATTGCAGGACCTTTGAGACGTCGATGCGCGGAAAAAAGAGCGCAAGGCTGAGCGCGCGGAGAATTTTAAAGTTGTATCGAATACCGATCTTCATAATTTATTATCCGCGAGTTTCTGCACTTTTCGAGCGCCGAGTGCAAGGTATGCGTACATAATTACGGCGAATGCTGCGCGCGAGTTTTTGCGTTTTCTGATTGTTTTTCTTAGAACTATCTCGCTCGGTTGATCTACTTTTTATTGTTGTTTAAAGGTGGAACTGAATATGCGAGGACGGCAAAAGAGTAATTATGTCTGGGACATTGAAGATATGTTTTTTCATTATTATAATTAAAAGGGTCGTTCCTTTTACGTGTATACGTTGGCTGTCAAAGTATCTTTTACACTCGAGAAATTTTGTAGTCCAGCTGATTGGTTCTTTTTTAGGTGATGGAATGACGTCAATCCAATTAGAGTATAAAATCTAACTTTGTACTTTGAGCTTCAAAGTTTTAAATATTAATAATTTTGAAGTATTAAAATATTCTCTGATATTTTCAATTACAAAAATAAATGCTGATACACTTTTAAAATTTACTAAAAATATTATTTTAATACTAACATAGATTACATACTTATGTAATTAATACAAAGTTAAAACATAAAACCATAGATGAAAAACTGACAGCCTCTTTTGAAAACGAGATATTTGATTTCTAGAGCCTTAAATCAAGTTATATAAAAAAAGATCATAGAATCAACAAAAAACACACAACGATTCTCCAACGTTCTCATTCTCACTCCACCGAGGAATCAGTTAGCCGAAGCTCGGCCCGAAACAGAAAAATCGAAAAGCTCGTTACGACACCCTTCCGAGAAAAAAGGGGATAAATTATCAGGAAAGACACACTAGCCGTCAAATAAACTCGACCACCCAGTAATTGCAGCCGGCTCTTCAGCGCCGCTCGTTCCGCAACATGTGTTTTTTTTCCACACATTTGCTCAGCATCTTTCGCCGCTCCTACACGTTCGCAAAATACATATACTGCCTAGAGTAGCGAGAGCACGTGAGTGGTTGACATTTAAATACATTATCATAACAATGCAGCTGGTTGCATGTCGAGTTAATATCGCGGCAGTGCACATCTTCTCGCGGTAGTCACTGTCATGTCAATGTTCCTGAGCGCGCTGCTTTTCGATGTTGTCCGTGGATGCAGGAAGAGAAAGAGAGTGTATGAGAGAGAAGGAGAAAGTGAGTCAGAGGTAGAGATAGAGAGCGATATTGAGAAAGAGGGAAATCTGAAAATACACTGTTTATTGATGGCACGTTGTAGATGTTCGAGTAGGTACGTGTATTACGCAAAACTTTATTCGATAATGATATTAGTATTGAGATGTTTTTGGTATATATAGAATATTTCCAATATCAACACAATTCTTGAAATAAGAAGAAAACTTCTCAATATCATCTTCAATGCCAAAATACTTGAACAAACACGTGGAATCCAATCAGGAAACTCGCAGAGAATAGAATCAAAATGATTCATGAAAATCAGCGAGCAACAGCAAATGGAAAAGCTAGATTCCAAAGTAAACAATCGCGAATTCCTAATAACTCGCGCGCCCCGGCCAATCGGATGAAGCGAAACAAAGGCGCGAAATAGCACCGACTCTCGTTGTTCCAAGGCTCTCTCTCTCTCCCCGGAGATCAAATAATCCTTTTCTACGTACATAAAACGTGAGGGCCGCTCCGCTGCCTCTCCCGGTGTCCGATTCTCTTTTCCCGATTGCGCGATCTTCTTTCTCGGCCGTAATATCTCCTCGGCCCGCACAATCGCGCGATATGCAATTAGAGCGCGCGGCTCACGCCAAGGACCCTCGCGTCTCGAAACAAAGCAGCAGCTTGTGTATATATACGATCGTTATCCAATATAACCCGCGCGAAAATCAAAAGGGTGCATGCAGGAGAGAGAGAGAGAGAGAGAGCTCAGGAAATTTACGATGGGTCTATAAGATGCGAGCCAGGCCGCTGATAAATAATACATTTCCCCGACGGGTGGTCTCCGGTCTCGCGCGCGTTATATTATACGCGGCAGCAGCGGAGGAAAGATCGGGATCTTTTCGCGCGCGCAGAGCTACATGCAACTGGCCGGAGATCCATCGCGAGGAGAGGAGAGGAGCTTGGCCTGCACCTCATCCTCATTAAGTCGCCGCGCTGACGCGCGAAACCGTGAGGCCTGAGTGCAGCGGCGAGTTTGCGTTTCTCCGAGAGCTGCTTTTCGTTTTCGCGCTGCAGCCGAGCTGTAAGTGGCCGCGATAATAGGAGGATGCTGGCTCTTCGCGGTGTGTGCGTGCCCGGTGTTTGGGATCGGAGTGAAGTTTCTGTAACTGCTGGGGGAGGTACAATGGGTGTTCTATTGTTTGAAGTTTGTATGTTTTTGGTTTCTGGGGTCAGTAATAGTTTGATACAAAAAATGTATATGCTTTTTTGTGATTAAATTTTTAAGTAGTAAGAGTGTTCAAACAGTTGAAACATGTTTACTAATTTATAAGAGGTTATTATTAAATTTAAACAAGATAATTTCAGGCGAAAATACCATTTTTAACAGTTTGGATCATGTATTTAAAAATTTCGCAACTAATAATTTTGTTAAAGTTTGAATAATTTTTGAAAAATAATATTGAGAATATGCAATGATTACCATGCAATCTACTTGTCAATATAAATCATCATTGAATCCCTTATTATTATAATTATTATAAATATAGGATTATTCAAGACCTACAAATGGAGAAACATTGCAGCATTACCCTCACTGATACACTATCTTCAAATTGACGTTGAAATTACTTATTTAAAAAGCCACACGTGTAATTTCAACTCTTTAACTACAGCCATAAGCAAAACTCTCTTTGCAACACTGTAGAAATTTTCCTCCCATCAGCTTACACACGTTACATACATCGAGCAAACATAACCACGCGATAAAAAGCGCGCACCGATGAATGTAATTAAGACGAAATTAACCTACCATACAGCAGCTCTCGCTTTTCCCGTCGCGGAAAACGCACACTTATAATGAATGCTCGACCGCAAATTCACTCCGTGTATAATTCCGACACGCGACGCAGTTGCAAAATCAGTCCGCCGAGTGTGTATATACCGAAGTTGCGGGGCGCCGAGGGACCTTGGACAGTGTGCGATGCCCAAGGTCCAGCGAGAGAGAGAGAGATGCATCGCGCGCTCGCGCCTGCTTTCGCACGGAGGCCGACGCGCGCGCGCGCGAGCTTGTTACGGAAATTGCGGCGCGAAGGTGCGCTCGCGCGCGCGAGCCGTGAATTCTGATTGTTCCTGGAATGCGCGGGAAATTACTCCTCGGGATTAGCGGGAGGGTGATTTCAGAGTTTCTTTGCTAGTACTTTGCTAGGATCGGTTTGCTGAGCGCTTGTGTTGGAGGTGATTTCGTTGGTGAGGGTATAGTGGTGAGGTTTTAATGAGGTACGCTCGATGATTCAGGGTGATTAGTCGGCTTTGATTTCATCAATAATGAGAGAATTGTGGAAGTATGTATTAATAAGAGTCTTGGAAAATGAAAGGTAGAATAAATATAAAATTGAAAAACTACGAAATGATTTTATATTTTTCAAAGAAATGTGGGAATACAGAACATGCATTAGAAAAAAGTATAACTCTTTCTTGAAAAAGTAACTACTGTCTAGACAATAATTAGATTCATTTGTTTCTGTCTTAATCAACTATCAACTTTTATCATTCTACGTCTCTCACTGTTTGAACGCTTGGAGGTACAGCTCTAATATCTCGTAATTCAAGAATATGTTAAAAAACAGTCAAAGAAACACGAGCTGTCTGACCAGAGCCTAGCACGTTACTACTTACTGCCGTATTCGATAGAAGCACCTTTCTCACCTTTTTTTTTCAACCGAACTCCAACTGCATTTCCCTCCGCATCTGCTCTAGAAAACGAGTTTTTAAAGTGCTCCAATTTAAATCATGTTTAGAAAAGTTGCCCGGCCCGCTCTCAATCCCGATTGCGCAGCGCCCACGAGTGCAAAGATAATAGACAAACACGAGAGAGAGCGGCGCAAAAAAAAGGAGCCTAGAGCATTTCTGGTACTTGAGAAGCGTAAAGTTTTCGGAAGCACGTTGTTGGGCTTAATCCAAGCCAGCTCGAGAGAGAGAGAGAGAGATCGCAGAGCCGGCCCCCAAGGCTCGGTCGATACATTCGCACGGCGTCGGCGGCCTAAATCGCCCTCATGGCGTACGTTGGCTCGAGCAGTTTAGGAGCTTAACGCGCTGCCAACACTCGAGGTTGCACTGCCTCGACGGCTTACGTGACTTTTGAACCGGCTGCGAGCGCGTGCGTGCAAGGCTAAAAATAATATTTAGCTTTCGAAGTGCATTATTATGCAATTGCTGTAATCAATTGGCGCATGTGTGGAGGGAGAGTGAAATAGTGGTTAGGGAGGGTTATTTCTTCTTTCTTTGATTTGTGTGTCTTGGTTACTAGGAAATATAATTTTAGATTGTTAGCAATGCATGTAGTTTATTTGTATATATAAATGATTGAACTAAATGTAATATTTTAATTTACAAACATTTTTTGTTTTGTATAATTGACCGTTTTTGTTCTCCGGTACAAAGTAATTAAGTTTGGACTCATTTATTTTAAAATGTTGTTACTCTTGTAATTCTGCAACGTTTTTTTAGTTAAAAAAAGTAAAGGACGAGAATGAAAAGTTGAAAAATTCATTAACATAATAAATGATAAACATAGTTTATAAGAATTAAATTTTAAATAACTAATTAATAATAAAACACTATCAAAAGATTTAGATACAACAAAATATAACTATTTCAGTATAAAAACTAATTAGCATACAAAAAATTAGAAAAAAAAGAAAATAATAATTTATGAATAAAATATTCACACAAAACGCGCCATACTTCCAACTTAATGTTTTCCTCATTGTTAGCATGCAACTAAGTACACGCGCGCAGCTACAATTGCAGACACGGCACTGCTCGCGACACGAACGAGCAAGACGAGCAAAACTCCCCAGAAAAAAAAGAACTCCTCTCTCTCTCTCTCGTAGACAAGAAGAAAGAGATAGAAAGCTTGCGAGTATGCGCGAGTCTGCGTGCCAAAAATCGCCGGGGTCCGCGTGGACTCTAATTCGGTCGCAGGCGCCGCAGACACCACGCGGTTCTCGTGTCTATTTCCGCGCGGGCGCGCGCTCCGCCTCGGCGAGTTCCTGGCGAGGCGAGCCGCCGCCGCCGCCGCCGCAGCGCTCCGGAATTGTTTCCTCCTCCTTTGCGTCCCGCCGCTGCTGCAGCGTGACCTCTTCGCGCGTTGTTTGGAATTGTTGAAGGGACAGTTTAACTTCGTCACGCCACTCGCGCCGATGGATTCCTCCTTCGTTGTAGACGAGCGACACAGTTTTTTTTAGGGGCCGATTGTTTCCCTTAGCGCTTGGGAGGACGGGATTATAAATGTGGAGTCGGGCAAGAGTGATGGGAGGTAATAGATAATGCTGGATGGGTCTTAGTTGGTCGTGCGTTGGGGCATGTGGGGTAAATGTTTTATTGCGAATTTTCAGTTTTTAGTTTTATATTTTATTGTAGCTTTTTCGATGTTTACTGATTATTGCTGATCTTAAACGAGTTATTAGAAGTTTTTCACTTTTATTTTTCTAGTATATTACTAGTCAATTAGTCTAATTAAATTTCAATGAATAATAATCTTAAATGAAGATTTTTGTAATTTTTAATATCATGTTTAATTTTTTTTAATAAGCTTTACCTGTGTTTCTAGATAAATTTAATAATTCAAAGAAAAAGTTTTTTTGAAACAAAAATCAATAAATGTAAAATTTAAGTTTATTCTAAAATAATACGTTAATTAAATAATTATGGTCTTCTTTAAATTCAAGATTGTTTTAATTAAATATTTTTCTAAATAAATTTAAAATTTTTGTCTCTGCTAAATTATGAAAATTTTATGGAAGCTGCATACACTAAGCTTACAAAAAAGCTGTCATGTAGAAAGCAGCCTTGTGAATTAGTGCAGTCTTTGCTTCCATTTTTAATTTCCATTTCAGAATATAAAATTTAAAAGCAGTTTTTGGAATAGAATATAAAATATTATTTTCCTCTTTTTTGTCATAATCCAATTTATGTACTTACATGCATTATTTTCTAAAGATAAAGTGAACCATAAATCATTAAATTAAATTAACCCAACTCTTTCTTTTACATTTAAATTCGAAACTAAAGTACGAAATTCAAATCCAATTCTAAAATGCACAATATCGAAATCGATCCTCTCACACTAAGTATTCTACTACTTCAGCATCCAGAATCCACCACCTAAAATTAGCTCTCAAGAAATCCGCCGCATCGCGTATCAACCCAGATCAACCCGTAAATCAAATTTTAAGACGCAATTTGCTCAAGATAGTCCACTACCCCTCCAAAAAAAGAAAAGCCCAAACAAAATATCATCGCAAACAAATTTGCCGTCGCAGCTGCGCGAAACAATGATTCACGGCCGGCCGGCCATTAATTACCCTCGCATATACCCTCTCCCAAGCACGTAAAGAAAAGCTCAGCCCGGCGAGCGATGAGGCATAACGCGGGCCTCGGCTAATTGGCCGGTAGCGTTCAAGATTCAACAATACGATCGTCGGCGCAGCTCTATAAACGCGGGAGAGGCGCGGGAGGATCCGCAGGAGGGGAGGAAAGACACGCGGCCGTGCGCGGCCCGATAAATAGAGGAAAGAGAAAGGCACGCGAGAGGCTGTAGTAGACGAGACGGAATGCAAAATAGGAGGCGGCTGCTGCTGCTGCAGCGAGCCAGTGGAGTAATGCCGCGCGCTGCATCAAAGGCCAAAGTGAAAACGGAGAGATGAAGCGTCGCGGCATTTCACGTTTAGCCGCGGCATTGCTGCTATCTCTTTCCAGCTTGTTGGCCGCGCGAGTCGTGCGCCCGTGAGCTCGTCGATTTGCGAGCGGGGGACTATAGTAACTGTTTGGCTTGCCGCGAGCGCGCTCCTTTTTTGCTTTCGAAGATATTTTGTCTCTGGGAGCGAGCACGCGATTGCGATTCGAGCGAGGGAAGCGCAAGCTTTGAGGAGTTACCTGCATGCCGTGCTGCATTTTTGTAGATTAGACGCATCGGGTTTCGATGATAAAACTTGGTTTTAATTTTGAAAAACTTTAGTGGGAATTCATTGATAGATAGAATAATGTTAAACAGTTTAAGTTGTAATTTTAAGTTTACAATAATGGTGATTGTTATATTTAATATAACAAACAAAGATAAATCATAAAATAGAACATATTTTAATAATCATTTTATAAAAATTAATCGTCTAATTTAAAGATGATTTCTATAAAACGTTTTCTATAAAAAAAATCAGGTATTTTCATCCATTTGTCAAAAGTTAATCTATTACGAGAAACAAGATACACGTTCGGAGATAATTAGTTTGTACTAAAGTATGCAATAATAAACAGTATCTATCTATCAACAAGCAAATTATCATTCAAACCCCCCGCTGAACTTTATCATTTCGTTTTTATAAGTTTTCACCTTGTCTGGTTTATCACCATTTATTTATTAATGATTTGCTAGTAAGCAAATCTGTGGCCGAAACACATTTTTTGCAATATATTTTTACTTATAAAAATTTTTTGTATCAATTTAATTTTAAAGTTCGATTTCTACTTCGAACATGCATATTTCAAAGGTCTGATACGGCAGTATTAATATAATATTATAAAATATCTTTCTTCATCATAGCCGAGAAGCTTCGAAGTAATCTCTTGGCCAAAGTTGTTTCTTCGGTTAGATATACCGTATTTTCCCATCCCAGTTACTGACCCCACATTTTCCTAGGTATAGCTTATTTACCGAATGACATATAGAAACTGTGAGAAGGTAAAGACCTATGTTATCAAGAATAGCTGATATGTAGAACTAGGACAATTGGATCTTGAAACCTATCCAGATTATTTGTGCACACTGTTAAAAAAGCCTTTTTTGTTGATGTGCCCAAGCTCTAACCGCGCTCGAAGCTGCTTAACTTGTGGGTATCGCATCGCTGTACACCGGGCGACATGACCAACGGTGCTTCTGTATATCAGTTTATGTTATCCGATCGACCTAAAAATTTAACCTGTTCTAAGTTAGACTAGGCCAGATTCACCTGCAGAATTTTAGCACATACGGTACGGACCCTGAGAAATTGTGGTAAGCATTTAATGGATTTAAAAATTTGTTTTCGAATTTGAAACCAAAACCACACCAAAATTAATGAGAATTTTGGTTTTCTAAAAGTGATCGTTACAAATCTTTTTTCACAAATCAAAATACATAAAATACAAAATCATAATTTCACATAATTTATGATTCTAAGATGTACAATAAAATTGAAATAATATCAATATATTTTCTTAATGTAAGATATTTACATACTGATTGAATAAAGACTTGTAGATCTTATTATTTATTATCAAACTTACAATGCTGATTAAGCTTATTTTGACTAAATCTAAATTTACGAATGTGGCACCGCGTTTTCGTGAGATTAAAGAATATTTAATTTTTGTTTACGCGTTCTTGCCTAGCTCCCTTGGAGATAATCTCTTGCAGAATTTATCAATACTTGTCTGACTAGTTGTACACTATATCTTCGTTGAATATTAATGAAATTAAGGCAGTGGTGATATGAAATCCTTGCGAGAAGCATCGCGGATGGATAGCAGCAAATAAAAAATTATATTTCATCGGTCATTTCACAACTACGTTAAGATTTGTAGTCTATAAATATTGTATTAACCAAAAATGTAAGTCTTTACGTTAAATAATAAATTTGACATAAAAATTATCCTTTATTTTCTGATTATTAGAATATTATTTATTTAAGTACTTTAAGTTTTAGAACCTCAAAATTTAAGAAGTTTTTATACTTTTTATTCAACATACTTAGAATAATCTTTTTATCAGAATGAAAAATTTTCTTTAGATATAAAAATGAAGTATTTTTTCGAACTATAAATGCCCACCGTGAAAATGTCCTACATATAGGTGCAGCTTCCGCAATGATCTATTTTATCTTGTACTTTTGGGAATCTGCCTGAACAAAGTAATTTCAAGTAGTGAGACTACGACAACTGAGACGAAAAAGAAGGTTTGTGTAATTGGATCTGGCGCTGCCGGACTCGCTTCAGCCCAACAGCTGGCAAATTATCCTGATATATTCGATTTCGTCGTATTTGAAAGGAACAATGACATCGGTGGTATTTGGAAATACACGGACAGCGTTGATCTTGATGAGAATAAACTGCCCGTGCATAGTAGCATGTATGCTAATCTAAGGTATACAATTTTTATTGACATTTTCAAAATTCTTCAAAATAATATTTTTCAAACCAAAATATTGTACTCGGCCAAAAATATTTAAAAACCATTTATTATAACTTGTAATAGTAATTTTTAATAATTAGTAATAATGCTATACAAAAAATTAATAGTAATTAATTAAAAGAAATAGAGAAAAATTAGAAAATTTTTTGTAATAAATTAGATTTAATTTTTTCTCATTCTTCTACAAACTTATTATATGCTTCAATAGTATTTACGATTTCAGTTAATTTTATTTCAAATTTTAAATTAAAGTTAAACAAATTTAATAGAAATTATTTCTTCCAATTATTAAAGAACAAATCTTCCAAAGGAAATTATGGCACTTCCAAATTACCGAAACTTTTTTGGAGAAGATCGCAGTTGCGTAACTCACAGAACAGTTTTAGCATATTGGAGAAATTTTACCGATCATTTCAGTTTAAATCAATTTATTAAAGTAAGTAAAAGACATATTAGTTTCTGTAAAAAAATCATAATACAATTTGTATGCAGGTAAAAAGTTTCATGTATACTTTATTTTAAAAACACATAACCTATTAAATTTGGTTTACAATGACCGAATAAAATATTTCTTAGAACGGTTCGGAAGTCGTTCATAAAAAGTAAAGTTGACTCTTATCAATAAATATATCTATTAATGGTGATAAAATAAGTTAACAATTGCAACTACGACTAAAAAAAAATAATAATTTATTAATGTTTTTGTAATTAATTAGTTGAATCATTTGGTAAAAAAAGTTACCCCAGTTGTCAATGATGATTGGCAAACTACAAGGTGGCATATCACGGCTTGGGATATTCGTTCTAATGCTACCGTAAAAACAACGTGTGATGCAGTTATAGTTTCCAATGGGTAAGATTATCTTTGATTTTTTAAATCAAAAGATTTTTATAAAAGTATAATACTAATTTTCACAAATTAATCACTCATTTATTGTCATAAACAATCGTCTATAAATAATTGTTTTTAGACACTACTCGAATCCACGTATTCCATACATAGCAGGGATAGATTCTTTTTCTGGTAAAGTGATACACAGTCACATATATAGAAGACCAGAAGTATTTATCAATCAAACGGTAATTGTTCTTGGAGCAGCTGCTTCTGGCATTGACATCGGTATTGAAATCAGCGAATATGCAAAGACAGTGTATTTAAGTCATAACAAACAAAAGTAAGAATTTTGCATTATAATAGAACATTTATTAATAAATATGTTTTTTAAGTAAAAATTGTATTCATCAAAAATTAACGAAACACGGAAGATTATCTCTGATAGTATTCATTTATAGCACATAATTAAATTTATTGTAACTTTAAATAAAGGATCTAAATAAAAAATCTGATAGAAAATAAACTGTTTGTAAAGTCTAAGTATCACGAAATAAACTGCTTATAATCGTAACAAAATCATTCTACATTTTTAGAATCGCAACTCGACTGCCGTCAAACATGATCCAAGTGCCAGGTATTGTTGCCGTGAACGGCAGCATCTTCACGATGAAGGATGGTACAACCGTGATCGCTGACGCACTCGTACTCTGCACAGGTTATATTTTTGCTTTTCCCTTTCTGGATGAAAGCAGCGGCATCAAAGTCGAGGACAATCAGGTGGCGCCGGTCTACCGACACATTGTCAATGTAGAGCACCCCTCGATGTTTTTCATTGGATTGCCCGTGCAAGCATCTCATTTTCCGCTTTTCCACATGCAGGCAAGTCAACAGTATTTGCTACTACAAAGCACAAATTGTTCTTGAAATTGTATGTAGTAAGAATATAGGAGTCTGTGTTCGAAACGAGAAAGAATTTCAAAAATTTTGGAAATTTCATTTTGTTTTTAAGATTTCTTGTTTTTCCGGGATTTCTGAATTTTCTTGGAATATTCGAACTTATTCTAAGATTTAAAAATTGCAAACAATAATGACAATTGATAATGTAAACGGAAAACTAGGAGTTCTTATTTTTGTAAATTTGTAGCTTATTGTATACGCCTTTACGTAAGCTTATAACTATTTTACCTTCTTTCATTTTAAAATTCTTAGTTTTGATTATCAATATGAATTTTTTAAATTCAAAAAGATTCGGATATTTCGAACAAAATAGGAAGTACAAAAAGGAAACTTATGCTTTAATAAGTTAATTATGGATTTTAAAGATTTTACTAATTCAAAATAAAATTTAGGCACAGTATGTCGTTTCGCTATTGCGAGGTAAAGCTGAGCTACCTAGTAAGGAGGAAATGCTAAAGAAAGTTGGCGATTTAAACGGCAAACCGAAGCGATACGCTCATTTTTTGGACAGCGCTCAGTGGGCCTACAATGACGAACTAGCTGAAGCAGGTGGTTTCAAACCACTACCTGACTTCTACAAGAAAGGCTACGAAATGTGGATGGCGCATAGAAGTGCTGACGCGCTGAACTATAAGAAAAGTAACCTTCGAATTTTAGAGAACGGAGATGTCGAAATTATCCATCCTAACAAGTAGTCTCTGATTTTGAATGTCATAAAACGTGTTTGTAATAACTGAAACGGCGTTTTTTTACATAACTATTTATTTCATTTTGAGATGTTAATATGTACATATATTAATCATGCTTCTGAAAATGAAACTATAAATATGCCATGTAAACATTAGTTCAAATTAAATAGAATAAGCAAGAATAAATTTAAAAAAAACAAATATTACATGACAAAATATCCCTTATTAAAAGGTATAGAACACAACATTATAATTTTGCATTACTTCAATTTTTTAGTAATCAGTAAAGCTAAACTAATAGAAATATATTTACTTCTTATGGAATAATGTTTATTTTCAGATAAAGACTGGTAGATAATTAAACTCACAATAATGATTAGATATATTTTTACCAGATCTAAATTTACAAAGGTTACACCACGGTTACGCGAGATTAGAGATAATTTAATCTCTTGCAAAAATTAATACTTGTAGTTTTATGATATATCTTCGCTGAAATCTAATGTGGTTACAACTGTATTCGTATGAAATCACTAATTATGTCTCATGAATTGTTTTTCAACTATTTTAACAAATGTCATCCATAATCTCTGTATGAAGCAAAACACGATAATGTTCACATTTATACATTGATAATAAGAATATCGAATAAAAAAAAATAATAATTTTTTATTGGTTTAAGTAGTACTAAAAATCTCAATAGATTTATTTCTTTGCAGTTATATTTTTAATTTTATTTTAAACAAAGTTTGTAAACATGTACTTCATTCCAATTGGTACAAGAAATTAGAAAACCAGAAACAGTCCTAATTTTATTTACGCCACGTCAAGTGATACGTTCCTGTATTCGCCCTTACGCGGAAACGCAGCCACGCTCGTATTAGAAAGCAACAATGCGAACTGTAACACGATTAAGGAGCAAAATAGGCGCGCGGAGAAACACGCTCCCTGACCCGAGGGCTTCCGGAGAACGCGTGCGGTGTCGACGATTTATGCGACTTCGTCACGCGGCCGCGCCGAGAAAAGGCCAACAGCGGGGGTGGAGGTATCCCCGACACTGGAAGCTAAAGAAAGAGAAAAAAAAACCGAAAAAGGGAAGAACGGAGGCATTTATTAACGTCTCGAAAAGGTTATAAGAGAGACGGTGGGCCCTCCTTCGAGACACGCGAACAAAGGGACGCCGACGGAACGCAATTCCGTCGGAACGATTTCTTTGCTGTGACTAGGATTCGCGACAAGTAAGGATAGAATAGAAGGAACTCGAGACTTGACCTTCTGCACGCTCTCCCCTTTAATATGGGCAAAGAGACGTGCGCTCGAAAGTTTGTTCATTACTGCTTTTGATGCATTGCTTTGCTAAACTTTCTCTGTCTTTGACGTGTGATTTATATTTCAGATTTATTGTTTGAACTCGATTGTGTTTTTCTTTTTTTTCTCCTTTGTTTTATAGACACGAGTTGGACGTATTGGACGTGAATTTATTTTTTTATTGATGAATTCGGGTTTCAACGTTGATTTACATGAAAAAAAAGTTTGGAAAATTTCACGAAATCCTATTTACATATTGACATACTGACCACTTGAAGTAGATTGACAAATTTAAAAGATAACAAAAATTTTTGACAAATTTTTTGAAAAATCGTATATCTTTTATTAAAAGTGTAAATATTTTTGTTAGTAAGTTGTACTTATGTATATGTTCTTTTTAGTTATTTACAATAATATTGTATAGTCCGGTAAAATTTCAAAACCAATTTCTTTCTGAATATTACATTACAGTCAATTAAAGTTTTTGTTATTATTTAGATTTATTCTATTTTGTACTAATTATAATGCAACAAATTAACAATGTAGATTTATTTTATAAATAAAATATGAATTTTAAAATTTATAGTATATATATCATTGAATAAAAAATATAGAAAATATTCGTATTCTAAATAATAATTTATTGAATGTACTCTTAAAATGCTATTTGGAAATGAATAATCAACCCTACTATTAAACATTCATGTACTTTTTCTGTGGCCACCTTTAGCTTTCACTGCTTATATTTCCGCATGAAGCTCGAGAAAAGCTCAAGATTTGCATATTGTACCGCAATAAAATCGGATTACGCAAACTCGCGCCCGAATTCGGCGATGCATCGATGCAAGAGCGATTTGACCCGCGACCCTCGAGGCGGCTTACGCCGTAGAAGCGTAACGGAATATATATACCTTGCGCGCCCTTAATTCGATTCGGCCGAATCGCTCGCCGCCGGCGGGGCTTGCTATTTTAGTTGACCGTTTCGCAAGACGTCGTCGAACGAAGCCCTGATTTTCGGCTGCTCCATTATGCATGCGAGCCTCGCCGCCGTCGGCCTTAAGGGTGTTATTGCATTAACGACGCCTCCGTTGCGACTGGACGCGAGGGATCGAACTATATATGCCGCGCTCGCGCGGTCGTAATCTTTGGGAACAATATGACGCGCGCGCGCGCGCGTGAGTGCAGCGCGCTATGAATCTCAATAACGATTGTTTAGTCTATAAAGCGCGCGTTGCGCGGGCAGCTTGATCGCCGAGGCTTAAATGAGATTTATGAAGCGTGAAACGCAGGAAATTAGCGGGCTTATGTACCGATATTTTCAAATACGTTATTCTGATTGTTTGTTTTTTTTATTTATGATTTGTTTATTTTTGGTTGGAATCTTCGTGGAGTATAAATTATTTACAATCATAGAAGTATAAACAATTCATAGCCAAATCTGAGCAATGCTAATTCTATTTCTAAATACCGAATGAATAGTTCAAACTTTGAAATATTTAGTTTTGTCTACTGAAATTCACTTTACTCAAAAATACTATTCTATTTACAAGTACTTCAAAAATATATGCATTCTAGACGCAACCTATGTAATAGGAAATAGCAGAATCACTGTATACACCGATTCAAAGTAATTACATTGCCTTTGTCGAAAATCTATTATTTACCGACTCTAGAACCGCTTCGATGAAATTCCATCAAATTTCAGCTCTCTGCTTTTCTTAATAGAGGCGACCGTGTCTAAAGGGAGGTTCCATCGAGAGCAGAATAGAAACCTGCTAGTAATTAATGTACGTAGCAGAGGCCGGTTATTGTGTCGGATGCATCAGGCTGCTACGCTAATGCAACGTAATATCGTCTCTTAGTGCGCGCAGAAACGGCGTGCACAATTCGCGCGCGGCCTCCCTGAGTGCGCTCGATATGGTCTGCACTTATTACAGCTTATTGGGTCACCAGAATAATCTAGCTAGGTAAGTAGTTTCATCGGAAGAAATTGATAGGTTGGAGTTTTCAATTTTATTGCTGGCTTTTCATCAAAACGTATTTTGAGACTGTGTACTTATTTACAAAAGAAAAAAATCAAATCATTTAGAAACATAATAGTTAAAAGATATTTTTTGTTTCGTATGGCAAATAATTTTAACATTGGATGTCTAAATTTTCATACGTAGTAATGAATCATATATAATATATTAATTTTAAGGTAAGCGAAAATTTTGGTTTTAGAAAATTTTGCTTACATGTTTATACATTAAATTTAATGTTATAAAATTTAACAACGTAGCTTGACGCAAAAAAGTGTATAATAAAAATAGTTAGCTGCACAAATTATGATCTTTAGTACCTCTTTCTATGTCTTGCAAAACCTACTAGCAGCAAAATTTTACTTCTATTTTTCTGAACTAAAAAACTGAAATATAAGAGTTATTATTTTGTGCTATAATCATCCCTGTAACAGAGATTTAGATCTGTTAATACATAAATAGTTTCTAAAATTTTTAAATTCAAACTTCAGTGAAAATTAATTGTGTTAAAACATTGCGAACTTTAGAATAGGTCAGATATTTTTGCATCAACAAAATTTCATTTGGTTACTTAAAATATTTTCGCTACAAATAATTATGCCGAATTACTGTTCAAAATCCAATTTGCCTTTCCGTACAAAAATCCTTATTTTAAACTGTAAAAAAAATTACAAAATTACAAAATTACAAAATAGATACATATATTTAGAACTTTAAAAAGTCTTTCACTCTCCCCAACTCAGCCTCGAATCATCTCCTACCGATACCCGAACATCGATCGACCAAATCAGGAGCTACACTCGCACAAGACTCGTCGCAGCTAAAAACCTTACTCCAGGAAAACATCGCGAGGAACGCAAGCAGCAGCTGCGGCGCAAGCCACAAAGTGATACTCGACTGCATTCTCTTCCCCTTGGCGCTCATCCCCCTTTGGCGGATGGATGATAGCCCCTATCTGTCGCTCGCGCGCTGACGCCATTAGCAGTGCTTTTAAAAGTCCCTCTCCCGCTCTCGCGCTTTCATGATCGTCTCCAGCAGCAGCGAGCCGGCTACTCGCGCCTGAGTTATAAAAAAGTGCAGTGCTCGCGTGTGCAAGCGCAGCCAACAGCAGCGCGACTGTCAAAGCAAGAAAGAGTGACAGAAAAGAGTCGGTGAAAGGCCCGCGCGCGAGCGAACAAAACGTTGAGAGACAGAGAAATGGCTGTATAGCGAGAGAAGGAATATAAAGATAGAGGCTGACGACACTGCGCGGATGGGATATACAAAGAGAGCGAGGGAGAAATAAAGAGATGGAAGAGCCGACTGGTGCCAGAGCGCTAAAAGAATTTTAATGGCCGGGATTATCTTTTTTTAAGGGTTAATTTCGTTTATTATTTTAATTATGAGCAGCCCGCCTGGACGAGAGAAAAAAGTTGGTTATTCCGTTCGGTGATGATGCGATGTAATTAGGGTAAACGTTTCAATGGAGTGGAGATTGACGTTGAGCGTGATTTATCACTGCCCGATTCAGAATGCGTACTTTGGGTATTCGAGAAAATAAAATATTGCAAAAATTAGCTTTAAAGATGTACAGAGCAAAAAGATTCGTTTGACTTTTTAGTCAAAACAGAAAAGGGTTTCTTGAAATAATTGCTCGCTCAATCAATCAATCATATCTATTTCTATTTCTCGAATCTGTCACCAGAAAACAAATAAAAAAAAACAAATTATAATTTAATGCTTAAAGTGCATTTATTCAAAGTCTTATTAATAATCATTATTATATAAATAACAAATATTTCCCTATATACTAACAAACATTATTTTATTTTTATTTTCATTAGCGCAGAAAAGTAATTCTATTAAGTACTATAAGGAAATAAACTTTAAATATTTTCAAGCATCGGAGTAAGTCAGTAAACAAATAACTTCAACTTTATTTATAACCAATTTAATTACCGTACATGTACTCCAAATTTCGCCCGGTTTGTAAATACCACAAGATTAAACGAGTACCAGCCCATTCAATTAGAGAATCCAGACTGAAAAATGGCAAAGCTAACCCTTTCATCGAGCTTTCACGCAGGACAATCACGATCAAACGTCAGCGCCTCGTACCTACGCACGCACCTCTCGGCTCGAAAAATCGTGACTCATTTGAGCGATTTATAAAGGCCCGGGCGGCCAGTTTAATCTACGTGCCGAAAGAAGCTCGCGCGCGAAATATCGGATGTCAGGTACCTACACGCGGCCGGCTGATGACGCACAGGAGCGTTTGTCGTCCCACTAAATTAGCAAATCAGACTCACAGCGCGCAGCTACAAGTTTCCAATCGACGGGCACTCGGATGACGTCAAAGTTGCGGGTACGTATCGCCCCCCCGAACGAATTGGAACATCAGCGCCCGGATTAATGTCGCCTCGGAGAGATAAAGCGTCCGGTGTCCTTTTTTCCTCTCTCGCCTTTCGCCACGTTCGCTCTTCAGATATATAGATATAATAAGGGAGACGCCGAAGGATTCAATTCGATCGTCTTTTCTCGGAAATTCGTACGACGTATGCTACCGGCTTGATAAACAAATGCTCAAGAGATACATGCACGAGTAAGAGCGAATCTACTCGTGTGAAGAGTAGCAAAAAGCGCTCGTCTTTTTGCGCGCGCGACGAAAATCATTGCGCCGCGGCTCAAAAGTTGACACGTACTTAGGCCGCCGAGTGATGTAATTATCTCCGTCTTTCTTCCTCGGGCTTACACGCGAGCGCGTTCTTTTTGTAAGGGCGATCGGCGAGCAATGCAGTCGAGTCGCTTGTCCCTTGCAGGCGGCTTCGTATACGTGTGTGTGTGAACAAGTTCACGTACGCTTCGGTTCTTTGATACTCCTTATCCCTTGCTGCTTGCTCTCCGGTGCTCTGTAAAGAGGCATTTTTCTCTGCTCTCGGCGCGTTTCACGCTTTGTTTCTCGCTTTGTTCTCCGCGCGAGCGAGTGTCTTTTTCTTGCGCGATCGTCCGTCTTCTTCTGCCTCTCTCACGCTGCTGCGTATTCTTTTCGAGGCTTACTTTGTTTCGCGAGCATGCGCTTCTGCGACTTTTTTCAGGGGTCAGCGTGAGGCCGATTCTTGAGAATCTGCGGGAGATGGGCGAGTATGCGTTTACGCGGACTTGAGCGTCGCTAAATGTGAGATTGTTGAAGGTTTAGTGGTAAGTGGTTTTGAGTTTGTTTATTTTCAAATAATACAGCTTTTCGACAATTTTATTTTGAAATTTGAAATTATTTTTATATACTTTTATTTAACAGAGGCTTTATAATTTTCAACAGGAACAACTACCTTTTGATATTATATACGTAAAGTAGCACTTTACGCACTTTGCAAAATGCTTCAATGCAATTCACACCCTCTATATAAAAAATATTGTTACGAAAATTGATTTTCCCATATTTCAAAAACTACTAATCGCCCATCAGCATACTTTAGATACTATTTATGTTTAATTATTGTTTAAATTACTTTTAATAATGACTCTTCTACATAATTTTTAACTTATTTGTAATCTGCTATTATTTTACATGTAAGTTTTATATATCAATGATGTTAGAGTATTAATCGAATAATAAATCTTAAAAAATAGGATAGAATTCTTTTCAAACCAATTTGAAAAATTTATTTGTAAATTAGCAAATCAGCAACAGTGATAAAGAATTCAAACTCGTATACATCTTCTCTGTACCTCCTCAAAAATCGAGCAAGCACCTGATTTAAAGCCTCCTAGACGAGCATAAATCCCAGCTGCACTCGCAAATGAAGTTCTTCGAAATATAATAGAATCGTAATCGTAGAAGGATCAATTCATCCTCCACCGACTGCAATCCCGATCCCGAAGAGAGCATAAATCCGAGCGAGCGACGATCGCCGGGCGATCCTCTCGCGCCTCCCTGCAGCCTAGATAAAATCGCCGGCGCCGCACGCGCGAATGATTAAAACGGCTTAATAGCCCAGCGACTCATGGCCTGTATAAATCGCCGGCTCCCGCTCTCGATATAATAATAATTCCGCGCATCCAGCGCGCGCGCCGGGTAATAATGGCATCGCGCTCGCGCGCTATCATTACTCGGCGCGCGCGCTGTTTTACGAAGTCGCGCAACCTTTTACGAGCGACGATAATTCACAGCTACTTCACCCGCTCTCTGTAAGAACGAGCGAGCGAGCGGCGGCTTTATGCAAATCCTCCCCCTCGCGCGTTTGATAAAGTTTACGCGCGCGAACGAGCGGAAGATCTCTCTCAATTCGTCGCGCGAGAGTGCGATAGGCCATATCGACGGAGGAGAGATGGCTAACGTCTTTATTAGTCGTTATACGGCCTGCCGTCGATATTGAATTTCGCGAGCGAGTTTGATGGTGGTGATGGCGCCGTTGGGTGAGGTTCGATGGAGGCGTGCTTTCGAACTTTCTTTTATGCTGGCTATTTTTTTATGTGCTTTGGGGGATGACGTTTTTTATTGGCTTTGATTCAAAATTGAGGTGCGGAGGTATTTTTTTAATAATTTGAAATGAATTTTCAAAGTTTTATTATATTTGCTTTACGAGCTTTCTTTTTAAGAATTTAGAAATAATGCTTTAAATCACGTTTTGCCATCCTTCGATTTCAAACTCGCAGATGCGTACTCGAAGCATCGGCAAGAAATCATCTTGTAACCACGCACCTGCTCTCGCACAGATTCCTATTACATTCTCACGATACACCTAAAAACAAAAGAGTCAAATCCAGCCTGAAGTACAAAGTTGGAGAGCTATAAAGTACAAAGTAAATTCGACTGCAAGAGTAAGGCTCGGTGCGAGTATCGTGCGAAATCGTCATTAATGCTCCCAGAGACAGCAATCCTCGCACTTAAATAAAGTACAGCGCAGCAAGCCGGGCGCGCGCCACCTCGCATATACAATCGAATAAATAGATCGGCTATCTCTGAACGGACAGACAGGGGCCGAAAAAAGGAGCATCTCGAGGAAGAGAGGCGAGAAGCGATGTATCGAACGGCTCGTTTGTCGCTCGCTCTCTCTTTTTCTCTCTGCGACTCAATTATATCGGCGCGCGGAGGCGCGAAAAACTAAAAGGAAGCCGAGGTTATATTCTCCTCGGCTCTCGACGATAATAAACGCGAGAAGGTAGCGAGAAGGTCGGCTAGTCTGCCGGTTAGTACGTATATACGAGAAAGCGAGCGAGAGAGAGTAAAAGAAGGAGAGAGAGAGGCTCGATCTACCGTGATTCCGCGGTGGCGGTTCTGGCGCCCCGCTGCGAGCGCCGAGGCGGTTATGGCACCTATACGATGAGAATGTAATTATCCTAACGCCCGCGTTAAGTGCGCTCGCGCGAGCCGCCCTTGCGCTCGTCGTTTTTGCGCCTTTACCTACCTGCTCACCTCTCTTTCTCTCTCTCTCTCTCTTTCGCTCCCTCCATTTTCTTCAATCTGTAGTCTTGTTGCTCGTCGAGTCGGCCCTGGGTGAGGAGAGCCGAGGCGCGCGCGTTGTTTTTCGCCTTCTTCTTCTTCGTCTTTATATTTCGCGCGAGCGCGAACCTCGGTCTTATCGTAATCCTCTCTGACGAGTAACCGGTACTTTGAACAATTACTTTTTAAATTATGTTGCGAGCGGGCTGAGCGGTAAGAGTCGGTTGGGATTCTCGCGAGGGCCGCGAGATGATGTGGCTCGTGCGGCAGCGAGAGGCTGGCTCGATGCATCGAGTTTTGCGAAATTGAGAGCTAAGTGATTCGATACAATATTTTCTCGAAATCAGCAACGAATGTGGTTTTTTAGGAATAATATTTATGTCATTTAATAAATATTAGCGTTCAAATTCTCTAAATCAAGTAGTAAAAATTTTGAAGTTTAGTTATTTTTCAGAAGTAATTCCTTGACGAAACATGACAAAAAAAAATAACATATTTCTTTCCTTCTCTTATGCTCCAAAACTTGTACAACGCACCTGCAGCGCTTGTCTTATTCCTCAGCGACTGACTGAACTTCTTCGACGACCCAACGTCCATGTCCATTCCCCTGAAACCGCGACGATATTAGAATAATTGGATTTATCGCAACAAGTCGTTTTCTCCGCTTATACGGCAACGCCATCATCCCACCGCTCCAACCTCTCTCCCCCCAATTTGTGCGTGAAACTTGGTAACTCTCCGCTAGCCATATTTCAGATTCAGCAAAATTAGTACGTGCATACGCACGGCCTCGTAAATAAGAAGGCCTCGGCGTGGCTCCGAACGAGCTTTGCCTTGTGCAGTTACGGATCCGAGATCGTTTCGCGGCTTTAAAGTCCTGACCGCCGGCAGCCCAGGCTGTTTTGCATCGCGCGGCTCACAGCGCTTTTATTTACATACTTATAGACGCGTCGAAATCGCTTTGAGCCGGCGAGAAGATCGCGCGAGCTTTAACGACGGGTTAGTGGCCGAGCACACAGCTGTCCTCGCTCCCGCATTCTTCGATCCTGTTTACCGTTTATTGGGACTCGGATTAACAAGAGGGGGAACGGGGAACGAGGTCGGGGAGTTAAGAATAGCGAAATTTTCAAGTAGTTAAACTGAAGATTAATCGCGAAGATGGAGTTAACTTCAGGTGGAGAACGAATTTATTAGTAGGTCTGAATCATTAAGGGTATATCGCGGCAAGTGACAGGGCTGTGCAAACTTTTAAATTGTTTTTAAATCCGATATGAAATATCTGTGTAACTACTTTACTTTTTGTTAGCGGAGTTAATGGTCGCCGCATTCCTTTTACAACCAATAAATCTGAAACTGCATTAAGCTTAAAATCAGAAATCTGCTTCAAAGCATCGTAATTTATGTGCGCTATGTAAATTAACTTAAAATTTATGAAATGATAAAAGACTTGCAGCCAGTCTTGTTTGAAGTAATAAGAATAGAGGAGAAACAAAAGTGGAAAGGAGCTTGAAAAACTTTGAATAGTATCAAAAAGAAAAGCAGATCTTCCGTTGAATTCTTATTTTATACCCAACTATCTTTCCTTCTCTGTTTCCATTTCACAGCTTAGATTTCCAAAGGTGGATAAAGAAATCGTCCTTTCAATCATTGACAGAGCAAAACGTCTACACTCCTAGTCTGACCGTATCCTAGACTTTTTCTACTCCCACCAATCCAAACTCCACACCCAATAACCCGAGGCGAGCTCAAAAAAGCCGTACCGTTTCCTAGGTCAAGTGGTAAAGAGCGAAGGTCTGAACTAGCGGCGTACACGGAGCCAGCGTCCCAGGCAGCGCGCGCGTAATCTGGAAATGATCTCGGGGCTTCGGAATTACGTGGACCTTAACGAAGGCGGCGACGCTGCGCACGCCGCCATGAGATTAAAGTACCTCCGATAGCAGAGCGAACAGTCGTTCGCCCGGGGAACAAACGAGCGACTGAGGCGCTAATGAAAATGTATCGAGGTAGGAAGTCACGCGGCGACGACCCCTGAGGCCGGCTTCTTCTTCTTCTCCTTCTTCTTCACCTGACGGCGACGTTAACCCCGCCAGAAGATCCCGGCGAGTCATTGACTCTTGCCAGCGTTTTCTCGCTTCAAAGGGAGCTATGCTCGCTTGGGAGATTTCGCAGTGATGCCGAGATGTGGCTTCATCATCATTCGTCAATTATACAGAAAAATTTAATGCTTGGCAATGGTTATCTTTGCGTTAATTCAGATGATCTTGAAGTATCATAATGATAATGAATTTTGTGGAATGTTTCTAATGAAATGAAGGTATTCTTCTTCTATTACTATTTCTTACTTTAAAAATCCAAGTAAACAAAAAAACTTTTTCAAAAATTCCGCAGCCTCCAGGCAATGAAATATGTATAACTCCGGCGTTGATATTCGAGTCGCTTAACTCGCTGTTGTCTCTCCCCGCCATCTATTCCGACTTCCCTCTCTCTCTCAAAACTTGCCCCCAGCCGCTCCGTCGACTTCTCCTCTCAACGCGCGTGAATTCGTCGTCGCCGCGTTGGATTATATTCTTTTCCATACCTCTCTTTTCTCTTCTCCATTCTTTCACCTCTCCTTTATTCCAGCTTCGGAGGGCCGCGCTCGTGTGTATACGCGCTCGGGGGGCTCGAGAGGGCAAAGCCGTGGCCCGCGCGCTATCTAAAATCTGGTATAAATCAACTCGATGTGTGTGCACTCTCTCTCTCTCTCTCTTGGGGCCTTCTCGCTTGTACGAGAGAGCTGCAGCGCTCGGCCTCCCCTAAATCCATATTGCATCTCGCGCGAGCGCGCATGTGTGTACGCCTTCGATTTCGACTCGAATGCTGCAGCGAAGCCCATTATCGTACCGATCTCGGGATTATTAATTCAACTGCGAAAGGGAGAGTATGGTGTCTTACGTGTGCGCACCTTCGATCCCATTGGCTGCGAACATTAACGCCTTTGCCCCTTCTGCCCCCCGCCCCTCTAACGTCTTTTCTTTTCTCCCTCGTTCTCTGCCTTGTGTGCTTCGCTAAAATAATCGAATTCCCATACGCTATCACGAGGTTGTTACGAGGTCTTTGGTTCTTTTTGCTGCGCGATTTGCGGATGATGCTTTGTTGGATTTGATCGGGTGTTACGGTGACTTGAGGTGGTTCATGCTTTTTAAAATTTTTTGTGATTTTTGAACTAAAGTTTACTAAATCGGACACATTTTCAAAGAAAAACCTAATGAAAAACAGAATCGGTCAAATCATAACGATTTCAGTGATAAAAGTCATTTTGCAGCGAATATTATTACTAAACAACTTCATAATACGCATAATATATTACTATATACAATTTTTGTACACTTTAAATATTTAAAATATACAGAATTTTGAGTAACATTGAGATATCATTTTTATAAAAGATTGATACTCTTTAGACTGCTAGCTATTTAAATCTGTTTCTGATTAGTTAAATAGATCATTTATTTTTTATATGTTCTTTGATTCTGTGAATACTACTCGACTAACTTTACCTTGATAATGTAACTTTACCTTGCTAGTGTACTTTACCTGCCTAATGTAAGATAAAGAAAAGTAACCTTTGAACCTTAATTGAGCATCTCGATCAAAAATTTGATCTTCTTGGTATGATTATACAAATTTAGGTAAACTTGAAATAGGCCCTAACTAATACTTTATCAACTGACAACATTATATAACAAATTACGGCTTATGTCATTTTTTACTCGGGATATTTGGCTCCACACATTTTAAAACTAAAAATTAAAAATTTTTTGCATTTTCAACATAAAAGTTGTTAATGTAATAGCTGATTAAGATTAATCTTCAAGTTTTTACAAGCTCTTTTTGTACGTCTTAAATTAAAAAAATTTTTGAGTTACCGCAGCTCAACGCCGATTGCGCGATATTTGAAAAAATTACAAGAACCCTTAAGTATAATGTACTCATAATTTCACCTTATGGAAATTTCAAATTTTAGATACCGATCTCGTTACAGCTTAAAATTCGGAAAGCGCCCAACACTCGCAAATTCTTCGCGCCAGCGATTAATAAACTTCACAATCATCCGAGAATCGCAAACGGATGTGGGCTACGCTTGCACACAAAAGAGCGCAAAAAGGCGCAGAACTAACAATGCAGGCCCGAGATAAATAGAGACGAAGGGAGGTAGGTGAAATATAATAAAGCAAAAAGAAGAAGAAGAAGAAGAAACAAAAGAAAAGAAAGCACGACGAAAGTGTGGCTCGCTGGCGAGGGGTCGGGGCCAGCAGCAGCAGCAGCAGCAACGGCAGCACAGTGGGAATATCTCGGTGGAGAGAGAGAGAGAGAGCTCCGCTCTCCGCGTGTTTGCCCTCACCTGCGCTCGCGCGCGCAAAAAGGATCCCGGTGTATACTTTGCGCGCGAGATATTTCGATAGGAGCGCGGAGAGCGTGTATATGCGCTCATACTCGCTCACGGTCTCACCTTCGCAGTTCCTCCTTCTTATATAGATCCTTCGGCGGAGATCAGACAAGGGACGAGCGCGCGCGCGCAAGCACACACAAGCGGGCGTAACAAAGGAGTATATCGCGCGTCCCTTTCTCGCGGAACTCTCCACGTGCCTGAGCGCGAGCTGCAGCCTCTCGCTATCTCCGTATACGTGAGATGCTGGCGTATAGGCGAGAGAGGCGCGAGGAAAATTTGCCGAGGATGGCGTCAAAACACTAACCCTCTCGCGCCTAAGTGTTGAGGAGAGCGGGCTTTCCTTGGTGTGCTTTGATACGAAAATTGTAGAGGTATGGTACGTTGGGTATAAAAGAGGGTACGGATAATGGTTTATAGAAGGGAGAATTTTTACTTTGTTCGAAATTTTATTATTGTTAAATAACTTTAATGCTACTAAATACAGTAAATTCTAAAATATTGTGAATTTTAACTAAACATATATGTTTTGATCATCTGTTTATAATATAAAGGTGTTTATAAAGGAATATTTTCAATAACATTTTAAAAATGCCTTTATCTTAGAATTAAAAAGATTATCATGGCTATTTAACAATTTTTTAAACGAATTTGATAGTTCCTCCTCTGCAGTCACAACAAAAGTTAAGTAAAATTACATAAAAAGTAATGAAATCTAGTGATTTTGAATAAATAATTAAATTATTATAAATTCCTGCTATGGAACATATCTTCTAATTTATTAGAGATTGTAATCCAAAAAGATCTCAACACCAAGCTTGTTAAAATTTTTCTTCCAAAACAATGGACCAACTAAAATTTATTATAATTCATATAGTACAATCCTCAACAAACGAATAAATAAACAAGAGCAATTTCAAGTACAATGTCAAATCTGCATAAGTCGCAATCGCGTTATCCAAAAAAAATAGCCCTCGAGATTTTCAGCGAAAAATCCGGCCGTTCGCGCGCGGAGCCACTGCTGTACGTGCACGGTAGCAGGTCTGACTTGCTTATCCGCGCGTTGTCTCCTACGCCGTTCGCGGCTACACGCGGAAAAGTAGATCCATCGCGCAAAAAAGCAGAGCCGAGCGATAAATCTAACAAGCCGTATATACACTCTCGGCGCTAGAGAGAGAGCGAGAGATGCAGGAGCCGGGGAGAGTCGCGAGCTCCGCGCGTTATACTCGCGTATGATTCATGATCGCACGTTTTCGCTCTTTCGCTGCGCGCCTGCACCTCATATTCCGTCTCTTATTCTTCGCTCTGTACGCCTTTTCGCGGAGATATTCTTTATGTCGTTTCCACCGTATTCTGGAGTATGATGATTCTGATTATGTTTTTAAGAAGATTTATTTTTATTAAAAGTTTGGGAATTTGTAGTATTTACGTGTTTTTAATGTAAATTCTTTTAAGTATTCTATTGTGAAATTGTACTTTAAATAGATAATCAAATAGGCTTTAATCAACATCTAACTAGGTCGCCTAATTATTACTGTGAGTATTGCTGTTAGATAGTTGATAATTACAGACTCTAACAAAATTGAAACGATTAACTAAGTATGTATAACTAATTTATTTTCTTTTTTAGTACTTAATGGAAAACTGCGAGGTATTATCTTTCTTTGTACTTCATTTTTTAATAAATTTAATTCCCTCCAAAAAAAAACATTTTTTGTTGCATATTTCTGACACAAAATTCTATACAAAATATAAAGTTTGCTTTATCTTATTACTTTCCTCTATCAAAAATTTCCATTGAACCCTTCAACTTGTCCAGTTTCAATTATCCATCCACTTATTAATTTAAAAACCCAAAGACACCAGAGTCAGATTAAATCGCCGAACCCCAATCACTTTTGTCGATCGCTCGTATGCGTCAGCGCGATCGACAAAGGCACGCATAATCACCTCAGATCCCGCAGCCATAGCGTTCGGCTCCACTGGCGCGTAAAGGCGCAACGAGAGCCAAGGTGCCAAGTCCAGGCGCGAGTCCGAGATCGGATTAAAGGTGCTAGATATACGGCGCTGGACTAGCTCTCATAAATTCCGCGGACCGGACGGCGCGCGAGCTACCCTCCGCGAGCGGCTACCGCAGCGGCTTTCCCCCCGCTCGGTATCTAGAAACAATAAATAAGGCTTATTATCATTTGCTTTGTTGCTGCGGGCACACGCAGGCTCTACCCAAATCGCGAGTTTCCATTGTTGTCGCTGCAGGGGGCGCGGTTTCGCACTTGAATACAGGCGGACGCTGTGTGCCTTTCTTTCGCAGCTGCTGCGCTTTCGTTGAGACTTTCGCTAATGGACATTCCTGGCTGATTTTGAGCTATCGAGAGATACAGGGCGGAATTATGCGGGTGATAGGATCGGCGCAGGTGTCGGGTTATCGTTGTTTGTCGTCTGGAAAATTGCCGATCGAATGAGAATGCGAGCTGAGCGGAACAAATTGCTAGCGCTTCACCTTGAAATTATGGAAAGACAAAAGTGATTGGCTGCGTTTCTTTGGAGCGGGAAAAATTTTAGTTATAATTGCATCTATTATTCATCGGGCGCGATGTTAATCCTTGCCTTTGGTGACATTCGCACTCGTAAGCTTGAAATATCGGGCTTATTTTATCTATATGGTTTATCGTTCGATCGGCTTTTTTAATAGTTGATCCAGCGTCGGTATCCGCATGTTCTTGCGACTTTCAGTGTGTTTGAGTTTCGCGTTATCGAGCCGCGTTGAAAATTTCTTTGCGAACGATTTTAATTGACTGTCCACGATAAGTTATAGAAATGCAAAATCTTTTTTTGTAATTTTGTAATTGCCCTTTTTTGCAAATTGAAAATAGGTAAAAATTCATGGTAACTCGTGTGATCATACGAGTTTCACTCTTCAAAATCACGTCCCACGACTTTTTCCCGTCTTATTTATGGCCAGCGAGCCGCGTGATTCACCCTTCACGCATAGAGCCCGGCTGAATGACGGACCGGTGGCGATTAAAAATCTGAATCGCGCGCTCCCGCGAGTAAATCAGTCGGCTGTCATTTGCATCGGAGGGAAGGACACGTATAGGTCGGTCGCGCTAGCCCACCAAGTATGGACAGCTAGTGAGCGACGTTCGCGGACTTTGGTATGCGTTGGGCGAGTTTTTGTGCCGAAAAACGACACTACGGATGTTCCTTTTAGCGCACGAATGATTTGTGCCCGTGCGAAAATGGACCGAGACGTGAACGTGCGAATGTAGAGCGAGTACCGGCGTTTATATGGGCAGCGTGTGAAGCGCTCGAGGATGAAGAACAGAAACTAGATTTTTGCGGTGATGCTTGAAAGAAATTTAATTTGATCAATAATTTATTGGTTAATTAGATTGATGATTCTTACTACGGGAGAAAGAAAAAATACTCTGATTTATTGACTACTTTTTATTTAAATAATAAATGTTTATGTGCTTCGTTTTTCATTATTTATAAATAAATATATATTTAGCAAATTGTCTTTAATTTTATTTATATTATTAAAAATATTAGTATAAAATTTATTTCTTGTATTAACTATAACATATAGGCATTTATAACAATGTCGATTCAATCGACTTGGAATACTTATTATTTATAAATAGAAATCAACTATTGGTACCGTAATATTTTGTATTTTTGTATTATAAAATTTTGTACTATGAATTCTAATTTAAACGTTTCAATTAAATTCTTTTTGCAACCTAAATCCTACTTCTCACACCCACATCTCACAAATTCATAACGGTATAAAGTTTTGGATAAAAATCTATTACAATGTTTTATTACTTTACAGTTAAAAAGAAATTAATTAACTTACGGATACACAGATCCAGCAAGCCTAAAAATATCAGGGTAAAACGAGCCCCGGGTATGAATGCATCAACCTACGCTTCTAGATATGAACTTCAATCACGCATCCGATGACTGCGAGTGATTACGGTATCATAAGTGCAACGGCGCACGCCGCCCCGGGACAAATTATCTAATAAAGCGGTAGGTATCCCGCGTCAAACTGTTCTTCCGCGTCGAAGAACTCGGGATAAGTGAATTTCGACGATGCACTAGCTCCATTATCAATTGGGTGCATTCATGAATAATTCACTGCACATATGATTCCGCTGGATTTTTATGCGTACGCTTCATGGGAATATCTAGTTTACGCTGTTATGCTTTAAATGCTGTTTTATTACTGTTTATTATTCATTAAAAAAAAATTTTAATTTTTTAGTAAATGAAGTTGACTACATCCTGATGAAAATTGATTTTATTTTTCAAATAGGAACTTTAGCAAGTTTAAATAAAAATGGTTTGAGAATACATCTATTCATAGCTTATCTCAAACATTTGCCTCATAAAAATAAATGCTCTTAAATTCATTGGAAACAAGAAATTTTTCAAAGTTTCTAGATTGTAGTTCATTTTTATTAGATTTATTTCATAAATAATCTTATAAGTTTTTAGTTACATTACTTACGGTAATGAGTAGCAGTTTACCTAAATGATGTTAATATATTTATTTCTGACTTATCTGAATAAAAAAAAAAACATGAGGATATCATAAATTTTATATACCGTAATTATTTTGAAAATATTGTCAATAATTAGTGTAGGTTTTCAAAAAGATATCATGGGCATATGAGAGCTCTCAACATTATCTAGCGAAATGTTTTTGATATCAAGTTGAAGCACACCAGAAAATTGTTTTCCGCTTTTTCGTATAAGACGTTTAAAGAAAAGTGCAAGAAAATGTTACGGGCGTAGCGTGCGAAAATTCCTTAGAGACAAACGAACTAATTATATACAATATCGCCTACAATTTCATAACAACAGCATGATTAGTTTCACTTAATTTTTGGATAACATTCTTTCACAATTGAAAATTATTAGAATAAATAAAAAGCTATTAAGATTGATGACTCCAAGAATCTAAAATTTTTAGTTACATTACGTATGGTTCATATTAATCAATATTTAATTAAAAATTTTTAGTAAAAATATAATTATAAATAAAATTTGAAATTTAATTGACGTCTTAATAAAATCGAATTCTTCAAAGAAATCGCTGTTTAATTAATTTTCTCTCGAAGTAAACAAGAAAAAAAGAAAACAATCGCATAAAATCAAGTTAAGGAGTAAATGGAGTTACACGGAACATTTAGCCCGTTAGTAGGAGGATAAAGAGGCTCGCTCGTGCGATCGGGCCGCGCGTATATACATCCGAGTTTGTCGCTGCGCGTTACATGCTAGGCTGGCTTCGTATCGTATGTAAGCTGGCCGGGCGCCAGAATCAGAAAGAATTCCGGCTCGTATTAAAAAGCCGGAATGTCCTCTTACATCTTCCCAATTCTCCTCTCTCTGCCATTCTCGTCTCTCCATTTTCCCAGCTCTCCTACGCTTCCTATTTTCCATCTCGTTGTCCCTTGCGAGCTACTGCGTGTATGCGCGCTCGTTTTCCCTATCAAAAGAGAGAGAGAGAGAGAGAGAGAGAGAGAAAGCGCATTTCGCGAGCCAAGTCTAGCATCCTTCGCCCCCGTTCTATATGCCACTGCTACCGTTTCTATATCCGAGAAATAGACTTAGCCGAGGAGATGTAAAGCTCGTTGGAATAACAACCGTTCTAGGCTAAGCGGCTCTAGGTACGCCTATGCGTACGTTACTACATACGAAGGATTTAACGATAAATGTGATAATGGAATTTCGTAAACGTAATTATTCTACATTTATACTAGATTATAATCGATTTAATCGTTTAAAAAGAGACATGGGTGAAAAAAATAAATGATTCTCTTAATCTTAGAAAAAGTAGGCACAGTTAAAGAGAGAAAAGTAGATTAATACTAATTTAAAAATTAATTACACTCACAAAAATCTAATGCATCAATGTAAAAGGATTATTACTGTCAAGTCAAACATAATAACATATTAATATTATATAATAAAATAGAGTTTTTTAAATTAGGGTAAAACAAGCAGACCGACATATAATTTAAAAGTGTTTTCAATTCTTATTGATACACTAACTATTTTTTACTAATAGTAGTTTTTTCGTAATGGTATTTCGGAATAACATTTTAGGACAGAGTCCTCCGAAATAATGGTTTAAACAAAAGTTACAAGGTTTAGTCTAAGAAATCAAATGGAGACCTTGACTTCGATATCAAAATCATTTTTTAAGGTTATTTGAAGGTTATTTTAGGTTTTTCTTTGATAGGAACTTTTATTTTTGATCTCAGAATTAAAAAAAAAACGAGAAATTTTATGTTCAGATGTGTATCTATGTTAAGGATTAGAGTGATCCACATGGATTAAAATTTTTTTCAACCTTATAAAAATTTACATGGAAGACCCTGATCTATGTAAAAAAAATCTATGTAAAATACCTTAATTCTGGTTACTAATAGCTTAAGCTCTCTAGCTTTCACAAAATTATTGGTCAATTGATGCAGTATTTAAGATAATTGACACAATAGCATGTTTACAATAAGTTATTATTAATGGAATTTTTAATAAATTATACTTCAATTTTGAAGACTGACAACCCCCATAAATATAAGCAAAATAAGAAAATTAAGTAAAAGTAGATATTTTTATTCAAAATATTTATTACAATAAAAATAATAAAAATTTTTTTTTCAGAAAATCACTATTTAATTCTAAAATAATCTTAACTATAGTTTGTTGAATATATTCAACAAACATTATCGTTTCTTTACAATACCGCGAACGCAAAAAAAAAAAATAAATAAAAACCTTCGCTTAAAAATATGATGCACTCGACATGCAGAATGTACTTCACGTGCACGCATACGGTATACACTCTCTGTCTCTTGAGCGCAAGCATCCGCAAACTTTGCACTCAGGTCATGCAAATGCGAAGATCTATTACACTGCGTACAAATACGACACGGATATATGCACACGCGCGTTCTCTTTCTAGTTTCATGAATACAGGATGCCTCTTTGCTTAGGATACATAAACCCAAGCTCTGCGCTCTGGCCGCGTTCTCCGCGATTCCTGAGATGGCGTCTGTCCAAACTCATTAATAGCGCGCTAGTTCTCCACGCTACACTACCGAGCAATTCACTCTCGGCGAGATTATTCTTCTCCCGCAATGTTTACGCGCTCTGCGCGCCGTCGCTGCTGCTGTTGTGGGCGAGCGCGAAAAAAATGGCACGGGTAATCCGTATTCGCAACACGTTTGCGGTGTTTTCAGGTTTACTTTGCGCACGGTCGAAAGGATATGCTATTTGGTTTTTAGTAAACAGATCTTATAGTCCTAAAAAATATTAAACAAGTAAACGATTTAAACGGAGTAATAGTATAAAGAGAATAGTATATAGAGTTCTTGTTATGTTTGTTGTATTTATCTCTTCAATTTAAAATTCTAAATTTTAAATAAAAATTGACAAAAGACTTAATTAAGATTTGTTTGAAAAATAGTTAGGAAGAATCTGTTGACTATGAAGAAATTCTCCTTAGAAATGAGCCATGGAATAAGACGGCGGAATCTGTAGAGGAAAATCGCTGAAAGTGTGCAAACTCTGGGAGGTTATAAAGACGAAAGCCTTAAAGGGACCGCCGTAAAAAAGACGCTTTGCATCACAAGATAAGGTAACAGATTCCGATCTCTCGCAAGCTTCAGAGAAACATCTTTCTTACGATCATGCATTTAATGTTCTAGGCTGACACTTTGCGTCGACTATTCAGAAAAATGTTTTCAGCAGATTCTTTAGTGGCAGTTTTATGCTTTATCATCATATAATTAAATTTGAATTTCCGGGCATTCTAGTAGAACAAAGATTTGATTAAAATGGAAGTTTCACTATTAAAATATTTAATAAAAAATTATTTTGTCTTACTTTAGGTAAGGGATAAAAATTATAAAACAGATAAGTTTTGTAAATTACGATTTTAAAATTCATTTTAGATTATAATAATATGAAAGTCAATAAATAATAATTAATCAAATATTTATTCATTATATAAATTACAAACATTTATTAGTAACATATTACATATAGTTATTAATGTTTCTATTACTAAAATTAAATAGTTTTAATAGTAAATACATTTTTTATTGAAAAAATTACGTATTTACTTGGAAGAATTATTAATTTTTATAAACTATTTATTATGCAATAAGAAAATGAAGAAAAAGTGATGATATTTTCACCCAGTAATTTTATCGGAAGAAAGCTTGGGCCTCCGCGAAAGGCGCCGTGCTACATCAAAGAAATTTCCATCATTATATATTTGGCAACAATGCTTCATACTCGCGAAACTTAACGCCGCATCTTTCGCACTTCGGCTCTTTTCTTTCTTCCTTTCTCCTTGGCAACGTCGATACCAATTAAATCAAGCGCAGCATAAGACCTCTAGGGTGCCAGGGAGCGAGAAGAAGGGTTAAATGAGAAAGAGGAGGTCCCGACGGCTGGGAAAAGAATAAGCGGCGGCATAAGTATACCCTCTCGGGCGTAGAAGGTGCAAGCGGCAAGAGTAAGATAAAAAAGAAACGAAGAGCGACCCCGAGACCGA
This sequence comes from Eupelmus urozonus, assembly GCA_900480035.1. NCBI lineage: Eukaryota > Metazoa > Arthropoda > Insecta > Hymenoptera > Eupelmidae > Eupelmus > Eupelmus urozonus. The sequence goes on from UELX01000751.1 coordinate 35,689, forward strand.
AATCGAAAGCCTTCCTCCTTATTCTCGCGCGAGCACGAGCACGAGAGAGCCCAAAACGCAGTCCTGTCAGTTCGCACGTCGCTGCATCCAAGGGAGCGCCTCCGCCTTCTTCCTTCCTCTCTCACTCTCTCTCTCTCTCTTTCTCTCGCGAATGGCTTCTCTCTTTCTGCGCCTTTCTTCGCGCGCGGCCGGCGCTCCTCCTGCTCCTTTTGTTCCTTTTTCACTTAGTTGGCACTAAGTTATCATAAAAGTCAAAAAGTTATTTATAATTTAACACATTCATTATTTAAAACGCCTCGTTTCTAGCGTGTCTTTTATTCTTTTTGCGGCGATTTTTGAGTAGGCAATTTTAAGCAAATGGAAAATAAAGGTTTGTGAATTTTGAAATCGATAACATGATTTTAATATTAATTGTTATTTTAATTAAGTTGTAACTCCTAGTAATGAAAAGAATGTACCTAAATATAAATTTACTTTATGACAACAAATTTTAATTTTATTAGAAATTTGTTAGAAAAATAACCATAATTGATTTAAAAATTGGGCATGAAATGAAATGAAGGTAAAGAAAGTTTCAGCAAGATAAAGAGCAACACTAATATACAAGATATGATTCAAAATTGCATCAAAATATTATTTATTTAATATTTAAATATTTATTATATACTTTCTTATAGAAGTTATGAAGATTTATTGTTAGCATAAAACAAAATACCTGTGTCTAAAATACATAAAATAAAAATACATTAGTTTACCAATATGTTCAAACTATTTTTCAATCCCACAATGCAGAAAAAAATCGGAAAAATGTTCAAACCCGATCTCAGCCGCATCAGTCCCCGCGCAACGAGAAGAATCGCAGACGTTTGAAAATAGCACGCGCGGATCGGCCCTCAAAGAAAAGCCCAGCTCCGTGACAAAAGGGCACGTCGTCGTCATTCTACAGTCGGGCGCGCACGGCTCCACGGGAGAGCTTTGCGAGTTTGCGCGCCAAGGTCATTAATAAAACAAAGCGCTCCCGACTATATCCGAGCGCTCGTTTTTCCCTATCAAACAATCCGCGCTCAGCCGGGGAGAGATCCTTTTGATCCCGCTCGCGCGATTCTGTCTCTCTTTCTTCGAAAAATCGAGCACGAAAAATCGCTCCCCTCTCGCCAACAGAGATATAAGCCCGTGCACGGCCCTTTTTCGCGAATTTCGCGAGACGAGATTCTAATAGTCGGAGAAAATCGCATATACACGGGGCGCTGAGAAATTGGCCGAGAGGCAGTGCGCTAGCGAGCTTTTATGCCGTAGCAGGAGCCGACGACGAGCGGCTGAGAGATGAGGTATGGAATATTTATGATCATTCTAAGAGAAGGCGACAATGGCGAGAGAGTCGCCTCCCCTGCCCATTGAGCGAGGCCGTCGTGCGCGCGCGTGTCGTCTCGTGCACTACCGATGTACAAAATGGGCTTTTTTCAAAATGGAAATTTTTCATTCAATCCTCTCTCTCTTTTTCTCGGCGGCCGTTTAATGTGCCCCTGTAATGGCGTAATCACTTCTTTTTGTTTCGAGTGAAAAATTCACGAGCGTAGGCGGAGGCGAGGGGAAAAATTTTCGCGCGAGTCGAATCCATGATCTTGGTGAAAAGACTAGAAGAAAATATGAACGTCAAACTTTTCTTTTGTATCGAGTGTACAAGCAATTCATGTATATAGTCATTGTAATTATAATGATGAAAAAATTGTTAGTGTGATTAATTGGATTGGAGTTTTAGTTACATATTTCACCACTATACCTCGAATTTTTCATACCGTGGTATTTTTCATTAAAATTTTCGTGAAACTTCCATGAATGTTTTCAAAAGCATATTTAAAATTTTTGATAATAGCCCTTCAGAACCCTTTCGAACTCTTTTACAAAAATTTCATCATTAAAACTAAAATGAAAAAGAAATCGCCAAAGAATCGAGGTATTTCAGGATCGTGAGCCAACGTGAAATTCGCAGTACCGAAAATTCCATAGAGAAAATTCATCAAAAGACGAAGCGTACTGATTGCGATAAATACCAAAGTTGGCCCCTTGTCAACCGTGACTTTGATATCCTCGCCCTTTAGAAACTAGCAAGACGGGCAGGCGCATAGCTACTTCTCCAATTTTCGTCTTCCTTATTCTCTTCGAACGATTTTTAGTCCAAGTCTCTCTTGATTATTGTACTCGCTCTCTTTGAACATTACGAAATAGCTATGAAAATAATATCTTATAATATTATCAAAGATGGTTCTAAATTTTAAAGAATGTTTTAATATATTATTCACTACCGTAACTATAGCCATCTTGCTTGAAAATATCTTTCAAAAATTTGTACACTCCGTACTATAAAACATTACTTTAATTTAAAATAAAATAAAAAAGAATTTTAGAAGACACATTCCCAAATTTATATATATTTAATGACGCAAGAAAAATACTATAAGGTACTACGATCATATTTTTTAAATAAAATTAGTTCACCCATCAGCTACGATTAATATCGTTCCTATCTAATACAGACTAGTATTCTCAGAATGTACCCATCTTCAATCCTTGTTTATACCTTATAACTCTGAAATTTTAAATACCAGTTTAAAACTGCCAGTTATTAACCTGAACTATCGTTAAGAACGGCGATATATAGTACTTAAAACATCCATTTATCCACAGCAGTCAAACAATCTTAAAACCAGCAGCATTTCAAAACAACCGTCCCAACAAAAGACCCATCAGACAATTAGTCAAAGTGCAGAGTCGACAGATTCCTGCGAGTCCTCCAGGCGCGTAACTGCATTTAGCATAAATTATTCCGTCGCCTGGAAACGCGAGAGAGGCACGGCTCCGCTGCAGACGAAACAAGTAGCCGGCGCTCGGTAGCGGCAAATTATAAATAAAACTCGCGTGCTCGCTACATACGCACGGCTCTTGAGACGCCCCCCTCCCTGCTTACACCCGCGGCTATTGTCGTGCAAACATCGGCGCGCGCAGTTTACTAATCCGGAGTAGCAGCCTAGGCTGACCGTAGCCAAAGGCAACTCGGGGGATATTGGTTTTGGTTATTAATATACCGGCGACGACGTCACCCCCGTCCTATTGTAGGCCACACTCTCTTTTTCTCTCTCTCTCTCGCTCTCACAATGGCCGGTGCTAATGGCCAGACAAGAGTTGTAACTCGCGCGCGGCTGCAGCCAGTGCATTGTACGTGCCCCTTCGAGCTGCGCTGCACTTGCCGACGTCTCCGCTTTTCATCGATGCACCGAGACGAGCTGTGCAGCTGCAGGGAGCCGCTGCGCGTGCGAGCGCAACTCGGCGGCGAGTTGCTTTTGATGTCGGATGCGCGCCGACGATGCCTCGAACTTTGCTCGCCGAGACGCGCGGGCGCAATTAGGCGCCGGGGAGACGTTTCAATATGCAAGGAGGATGACTTTTTCAATGGCTGGCTTTGTTTGTCGCTGGAAAATTACGTTTCGCCGTGAAGGTTTTATAAACGAAAGGAAACTAAGCCTCCGTATTTCGAAAATTCGATGTTACTTAACCACGCGGTAATACGTAAAACAATCCACGTCGCGTAACCCTGTTCAAGTAGGTATATGGAAGCCGCGTCAATCCGGGACTCGGCGCTGATTTCGTTAGCCCCGAGCGCGCTACCAGTAATGCATCAGGCCGCGATAGTCGAGAACTCCGCCCTATCGCGGAGAGCCGCGCCATAAAGTACATCGCGTCGTAATTCCCGAGTTTCCCAAATCATCTCGCGCGCGCGGGCGCCGAGCAAGGGGCCAGATACAGAAGAGAGGCGCGCGATGTATTACGTAAAATTAGGACAGAAACTTCTAATCTGGCAATTTGTCCCGCAAGTTACATCGAGCCAGTAGCGGCGCGTATATCGCGCGGAGGTGAGTGTGGAGTAAGTTTGGTGAACTTTGGGGACTGGAAATTGTGTGCGTGAGCGTGGAAAAACGGTCTTTGTGTGAGAGAGATCGATTAGGTGCTTTGGTACTATCGGTATGCTTTTGGTATAGAAATCGACAGAAGAAAGTTTAGATTTTTTTTTCTTGAGATGGTTTCATTCAAACTTATGTTATGCCAGGTAGCTCTTTAATGCTGGATTGAAAATTCTGTTCTAATCATGGAAAGTCATTGAGAAGTTACTTTTTAACTTTTTCTATAACTTCAAATTGTTTTATGCTAACAATCAAAACATTTATTCAATTAAGTCTCTTTCTTTTTAAAACGAATATCAGTATAAATTATCAACTCTTATCACATCGATCAAAAACCATCATGACATAAAACACGCGCTCTCCGATAAAAAAAAAACGATCGGAAAGACTCTAGTACCACTTGCCGCACAGCTCAAGAAAAACCCTGACAACTTCTTAGCACAGCCGCTAAAACCAGACGAGACATCGCGCCCCGGTGGAACTATTTCCCCGCGTTCTCCCAGAGCGATCGTACAGGGCAAAACGCGGGGCGCGCGTATCTTCTTCCTTGACGCTCGCCGCGCGCCTATAAAACGACGCTCACGAATATCACCACCCCCGTCGTCGGTATTCGCGTATAACGCGCCCCTCTGTCTAATGCATTCAAAGGGTGGATCTTTTCAGCGGCGTAGTCGCGTTGCAATTTTAACGATTTCGGGAGGAGATAAGAAAATTTAACAAGGGTGTTCTGTGAGCTCGCTTTCTTATGGCTCTGTCAAATTTTCATCAAGAGATTAGAATGTTAGGCGTTTTTACGATTAAATAATATTTGAAATGTTATGATTTATATAAACTTTATGTTAATCTAACAAAAATTTAGAGAATCGGTTAAGGATATGCTTTCTTTAAATGAGTCATATTTAAGATAGAAAAAGAATTTTTAGATTATTATAAAATGGAAATTGCACTGAACTGACTTACTTAAACTTTATTTAAATTCTAGTAGAACATTAGAAATTTAATTTGAAAGAATATCAACTTTAGTACTAGTGTAACATTAGCAGGGTTTCTCGGAAAATGCTATATAACCTTCATTGATGTAAGCTTCATAAGGACAAAGTAGAATAGACCAAGTATCATACTCGTAAAAGTATATGAACCAGATAAAAGTAGAACCTTTTTAACTACCTGCTAGACAAATTACATTATCATAAAAAAATAATAAAAGTTATTGGAAATTTTTTACCTCAATGCTTAAGTTTAAAGGGCAAGAATACTTAATAAATTAAACTCTCTTTTTTACTTACAAGCTAATATACTTTAATACTTCAACAAAAATAAAATGCAGCTAGTATTACATTAATTCAAACATGTCGAAATAACTAATGCAGAGTAGCCCACAAGTAGCTACGCAAAGCGAAAAACAAATATAGAGAAGCTTGCAGGTGTGATCGAGAGAGAAGAGAGAGACGCTTGCATAGCCCCATTCACTGACTTTGATAGCGAGCCTCTGCCGGTTCGACGATTTCTCTCAGCGCTGTGTCCACTAATTTGCGGTTTGTTTGACAGATCTTGGACGATTGTTAATTACGTTTGAGGAGGCAGACGTCTCGCAGGTCCTTCGCGACGGATGGATAACGAGACGCTCAAACGGTATTAAATCCTCTCTCGCTCTCTCATTGCCAGGCCCCTTGGATTAGATAAATACCGAATGTCGATGCCACGCTTACCAACGTTAAATGGCCAGCGCTGCGCTTTCTCGTTTCTCTTGTGCCTCGATCTCCTAAAACGCTAATTTGACATTTGCTGAAGCTATTTGACGTGGAGCTAAAGGCTTTTGCTAAGCGACACCTGGATTGCCTCTGTCAATTTGGCCTCCGTTCTAGCTCCTTGCGAGGCGCTTCTAATGGAGCTGCTGCAAGCTCTTACGCTAGCTGGTCAAATCAACGCGGACGGGATGTTTATGCGAGCTGTGGTTTGCTTGACGGTGCATTTCGGGATTAAATGTCATGTTACATTTGCAGCTTTTTATAATTTAAAACGTTTCTAAATTATAGTAGTGGCAAAAATATTTATGTATAAACTAATAATACTTAAATTGGTTCCTTAAATTATTTGATAACTAACAGATTAATATGCCATTGTGATCTATAAGTAAACTAAAATATAATGAACGTTGTAGAATATGCTGGAGTTTATTTAAATGACTAAGTATGTAATGAAAAATTTATTCTTATTTTTCAGATAATAGATTGAATAAATAAACCAATACATCATTAAACTACAAAAAATCTAAACAATCACTGCCTCGTATAAATACTTCCATCACTATTCCAAACCTCCAGATAGCAACAATTCGGTACTCCTCCGACCCAAGAGAATCCAAGAAAGAAAAGCTCACAAGACCAGATCTGGACATTGCTTACGTGCGGACATTTTAATGCCGCATAGGTCGAAAAGATCGAGCCGTCGATTCGGCATATCAGCCTAAGCAGCAGCAGCAGCAGCAAGAGTGCAGCATCGTGAAGAGCAGAGTCAAGGGACAGCGCAAAGGGTCGATCTACAGCCGTGAATGAGAGGCGCACAGAGCTCCAGAGATTCAGCCGGCGATACTCCAGCCGGCATCACGTGAATGCGCGCGATCGTTATCAGACCTAAGAGAGAGAGCCTAGCAAGAGAAGGGGGGAGAGTTCAGGCAGAAGCTCGGGCTGATTGCGCGGCGTAATGACCGAAAAGTCAGAGGCCGCACGCGAAATTGCGCGCGATCGACACGGAGTGTAAATCGCGATTGAAAAATAAATACCCTATGCGAGAAGGGATGCGATAAGGGCTGCTGAGGAGTTCCGGCGTCTGGAACGAGGAAATCCGCGCGCGAAATTCCGCGGGGAGGGTCAAGCTGTAAACGACTCGTAAAGATCGGCTCGATTGTGCCTGCGCCGAGTCATCGCTCAGGAATGCGCAGCCAGCGCTGAATCTATGAAAAGCAAAGCCGAGCTAAGCTGGAAGGTAATCGCGGGCAAAATGCTGCTCCTTCGGCGAAACGAGATTGAGCCGGTTGGAAAAGTCCGTGGATGTGGTTATACGCAAACGACATGTATGCCACTGGTATGTGGAAGGGGCTTTTTTCGCCTAGCGGTGATCGTTGAAAAGGTGAGGAAAATTTTAGATAATTAGGGTGTAAGAAAGCGCCGGGGGCTGCGGGCTGTATTACTTTTTTTCGGGGAAGCTGCTCGAAAATGACTTTGGAGTCGTGGAGATAAAATAGTTGTGGTTTAAAGGAAGCTATTCGTGCGCGTGGTTTATGTTGCTGTGTTAATATAGCTAATTTTGAAAATATTGCACGCCTTTCAGTGGCCTAAGGATCCTTCGATTCTTGGAATAAATTAACACTTAAAAGCCTTGTTTCGTTTAAACAGAATTTTCAAGCGAAGTAAAAAATAAAAATTTATGACAACTTTAGTGACCATAAAGTTTTAAGCTAATGTAAACAATATTAAAAATTAAATTGAATAAAAATACAAAAATTATAATATTTAACATCATTAAATAATTGTTTAAAAACATAAAATATACATAACAGAACGAATTTCATACAATTTACAACGTCAATAACGACTGAAAAGCTTTAATATTTAAACTAAATTTACAAATTGATATTCATACAAAATTGATATACGTTCGAAAATTAAAAAATTAAAAATTAAAAGATTTATTAATTCATTACATCAAAACCAAAACCAAATGAAATTTTAAATCTTATTCATTAATTTTCGTTTTAAGCTCATCACCGTTTACACTTGAAAAAAAATTCTCATCATCCATAAAAAGAAAAAACATAACCCAAAAACTGAAGCATCAAAAATTAATTTTTAATCCCAAAAGAAAGCAGCCGAAAAAGGTAACGTCGATCCCAAAAGTGACGACATCGCAATTTAGTCGCTCTCGGCCTCCACATTTGCCCGCGCGCGAAATATTTTGTCCGCGGCGCCTGGGCCGCTCGGGGCTAAGGCTCACGGCTGGGAGGATCAATAATTTGGCCGCCGTGGCACGGTGAGAGAGCCCTCCTCAGTTGCCGTGCCAGTGCGCCCGCGCCTACATTTCGTCGCCCCCCTAGCGGCACTCTTTAATCCCACTCTCGTTTTTGAGGAGTCTCGTGGCGCCGGGAATGAGAGAGGGAAGAACGAGAGGAGTTCACCAATTTGTGACCCGATTGTTTTCTATAAAGCCCCTCGAGAGGAGGGAGGGAGTCGGGTAATCGTGAGTTTCGGCAGGCGCGTGCTCTTCGGGCCTGGCTCGAGTGGAGGAAGGGTTTTCCTTGCCTTTTTTCGGGAGGGCTTCGCGAGCTTTTGTACCAATTATGAACGAGTGCGCTATTTATCTCGGTTGTGCGCGCCTGGGTAAAACAACTTCTGGTATTTTGAGGGTTAAGGATTTAAATACCTTGGTTTTTTTGTTGCTTGCTTTGGAGACGTCTGTTTTTAATTTTAATAAAAAGTCGTTATTAAACGACTAAGGCGTATACAATTTATACAAGTGAAGATTGTAAATGATATTAAATTAATATTTAAAATCTTTAAAACTAAGGATTTTTTCTGTTGACAGTTCGTCTTAGAATAATTAAATTTTAAATTTTAATTAGCCATTATTGACATGACCAAAAATATTCACATTTTCCACACCTATATAAATAATACAAAGTTTAAAGTTTATATGCTGAGATGTTGTAGCTTTACCATTCTTATATTAAAATATTTATTCGTATTCTAATTATTATTTTTGAATATTGCTTTGAAATACATTTCAAAATATTTTTGTTTATAAGCTGATATACTTAACAATATTGTTTTGTAGTTGTAGATATACTGTAGGTAACTTTAATTGTAAAAGCTTAATCACATACACTGCAAGGGTAATTTAATTATAATTTTCAAGAAACTATAGATATAGTTTTTTAAAAATTATAATTATACAAACGATAATCAATCGAATATTTAATTTTCAGATTCTATATTCGCAATTGAAATTAATATCATTTATTCTAATTTTCGAAACTAATTTAAATGTTATGTCTAATTAAAGAGAATTAAATAAATGATGGTCAATATACTCGTAATAAAATAATCTAAAGGGCTTTATTGAAAATTTACAGTTATTAATTAACAAATTAAAACAATTTAATACTTATTATTACCGTAATGCTAAAAATAATTATTAACAATAAATACCAAAGCAATTAAACGTATCAACACCATTTTATTGCCTTCAACTGCAACGATTTGAAGTCTTAAAGAGATATCCCCTTACGCCGAAGGTTGCGGCAAACTCTACGAGATGGCAGCAGAGACTGGAGGCAGAAATTTCATACACGCTTGTTTCCGAGCGAGTTCTTTCACCTTTACTTTAGAATATTCACCTAAACCCCGACATTTACGATACTCAGACTCTCTTCAAAATTATCTAAAAAAACTTTATCACAAAAAATAAAACTAATTAACATATTTCAGTCCAAAACGCACAAGTACAACCATCCAAAAACTATTCGACATTCGTTATTGAAATCCAATACTCCGAAGCCGGCAAAGCTCTTATAATCATAACAGAAACGCCAATACTCGCCGGTGCATCGCAATTAATCGGCCGATGCAGTGCGCGAGCGTCGCGCGCGCTTTCGCAATCCCAAGTCGCTTGCGCGCCTCAACTTCCAGGCGGAAAGCCCATAGTAATCGCTCCCGATACGCATTTGCGCCCGATAAACAAGCTGCGCGCCTGCATTACGTGGCTCGCGATTCGCGCCAGCTGGCTTGATTTTCGCCCAACTTTTCGCCGGGAATCTAATTATCAAGTTTGATTGGATCGTCCCGGCGATGAAGAAGAAGTCAGCGGGGAGAGGTCCCCGAGAGCGAGGATCGAAGTGAGGACAATTTGCGCGGCGATGATTGCCTTTCCATGCTTTGATACTCTTTCAGATTTTTTTTTTCTGAGCTGCTTTTCGATGTTTCCTTTTACTTTTGAGGAGGAAGTCTGATTACTTTGGACTGGGATATGACCTTGTTTTCTAGAGGTTTACGTTTACGGCGGACCACCAACCAGTGGATTTCAATGAAATTAACGCGTTTGATCATATTTGTGCTATTGATATATGTAAAAAGATGCTAGAAGTTGATTGCTTATGGATTTATGCTTTAAATTCTATCTTTTAATATTATTTAATATTATCTAGTTTATATATTTTATTTCAGGAAGTTTTATTAGTTCTACTCTTGTACTTTTAAATCAAAATTTTGAATTACTATCCATTAACCTGATCAAAAATTTAAATTCAAAAATCAAGAAGAAAAATAAAACTTAATCTTATTCCTCTATAAGAAACACTTTTGAAGTGCTTTTATTATTTACACCACGCGACCGCATGCAAAGTGACTTTCAAAGATAAGAAAATAAAAGCACTATGTAAATACCACCTTAATATTAAACCTCAGCACGAATAACAAGGAAAATAAAGTTATATCGGCAATAAACTCAAGTAAACAAAAAAAGTCCCTCTTTGTTGCTGCACCGCTCAGCTTTTTCTTATTTTCACCCTCGCTCGCACCTTTCCTCAAAGGCCCCACTCGTTCTCATGAGGCCCCTCGGTCTTTTTCATTACCAAGACGGAACTTAAAGTCATCGAGGGCCCAGACTGATCGCGATAATCCGGCGCGCGCGCGCGCGCAGGTAGTCGAAGCCCTTCCAGCTCGCGATTATGTAGTCGAATAAGGCGCAGAGCTGCACGCATACCGAAAAACGCTCGCTCCCCCTCCGAGAGTATTTCATTATCGAGATCGCGGAGGCGCGTGTAATAAAATTGGCGCGCGCGCGACACGGAGCCGCGTCGTAAGTAATGCGCGCGTATCGGTGTGTAAGTGTAAAATAAAATTCTGGAGCGAGAGGCGCGGGTAAGACTTATGGCTGTTAGGGTTATCTGCCCGGTGGGCTATGTAATTTTGCGAATAAACAATGAAGAGCCGAGTAAGCGAGCGGCTTCGCGTACTGTTTAATATTGTGTTGTTGTCGATAAATAATTTATGGCTGTAATTATTTCGAGGCTTTTTGAGTTGTAATTTTTGAGTGTTAAAAAAAATGGGTGCGGTAAAATGCTGGTTGAGATTGGTTATCGCATTACAACAATAAATGAATTATAATATTCATTGATGATATTCTTAGTAAAGATTTGCAAACATTTTTTATTGGTATGCTAAAAGCTTGAAGAAAATATTGTATATTAACTATTAATATTTTAAATAGAAGTTGTAAAATTTTATTTTATGTAAAAGGAATGAAACAATCAATAGGTAAAACTTGTTTTACAAAAATGTAATTGCTACCAAAGTACACTTACGTATATCCACTACCAGCTAGGAATAGACAGGATATAGGAACCAAAAGTTGGTAATGCAAAAAATTAGGTGAGTCTGACTTATGTGTGACCTAGATACAAAGCGCTTTTAAGATTCTTTTTCTTTGACACATTCGTTTAACCTTTTTTTAGTTCTAAAATTTAACACTTTATACACGCACATTTATCTCCCACACAAGTCTTGAATTTCTTGTTTATACATATAAGCACCGCATAGTCGTACAAAGCATCCAAAAACGAAGCATGCATACACAAAAAGAAGACACGACGCGAGAAAAAAGAGATCCAACCAATAAATCAAAAACAAAAAGAAGCACATTTTAGGCGCAAAGTTCTTATAATCATCCTGCCTCGCGCAGGAATTATCTCAGCCGGATGCGTCGGAGCCCTTTTGCAAAAACTGAGGGGAAAAGAAACTTTCGAGCGCGCGAGCGCGGCCTCGATTTCTTATCTCTCGTACGCTCGCTCTCGCTCGCGACGACGGCTTTATCAATTTCGATCTCCTTGCCAGAAATTGAAAGCCGCGAAAATGATGCCCTCGTCGATCGGCGCGGCTTAAGTGCACCTCGTCGAAGGCCGCTGATAAATTCGTAAATGGGAATTTATCGGAGGTGCGAAAATTTGAGGGGATGAATTATTGCCCGCGCGTTTTAATGGCGAGCCGCGCGCGCGTTTAATGAAATATCATAGAAATGAATATTCGTACAAAATCGTGTGAGGCAATTTATTGCGACGATATTTGCCTCGATTAATGTGCACTTATATCTCGCTTATATTTATTCGAAATATTTGGGGACCATTGAAAGCTTTTGAAAATTCAAATGTGCGTGTTGCTATACGTTCAAACTTTATTATTGCTTGACATTTCAATTCGCTTTATAATACGTATAAAGGTAATGATAAAAACATGAGTATCGGTATAATTAATTTAATCTTTCACCGTAAAAAATCCTTATCAAATTTTCAAGTAATACAGAGAAAAAAGAATTTCCACCGAATAAGAAATAAGACTCATCTCAAGTTGCAAGAAACATCTCAACCCGGACGAAACTCAAGAAAAAATCCCATCGACAAAGGAAATTGCGAAAACTGAAAGATAACTCGCAGCAAGAGGGCCAGCTGTTAGGTGTCCAGTAACAACACTCCAGGGATCGCCGACCTCATCCCGGGCACGAAGTGTCGCAGAGAGACGCGCCATGGAAAATCATCGACACTCTTCACGTACAAGGAGGCATGAGACACAGCAGGCCTCGCACACATCCGTTGGGAAATTCCCTCCATCGAAATTTGGCACGCGCATTTCCCTAACGTCAAACGCTCTGATTTTTTTCTTCTCACGCTTGTAGGTACGAGAAGAAGTGTCTTCACTTAGCGGAGCGCTGGTGTGTGTATATCTGCACTTCACGCTCGAATTGCCCGAGCGCACGTGTAAAGCGCTGTAGCGTCCTGCAGGATGGTCGGAACGTGCGGAAGTGCGAGAAGATTGGCTTTAGGTGTGTGCATTTTCTTTTCGTATTTTCCGGGCGCTCGCTTGGATTTTCTTTGAGAAAAGGGGGGCGGAGAGGATTATGTTATTACGGCTGGAATAACTGTTTTGTCTGCTACAGAATAGTGACAGAAATAAAATGGGAGAAATTATTTAAAAAACTGCGCTCGTTTTCCAAATAATAATGCTGTAGACTAGAAATGTTGGAGTTTAAAATAAAAATTATAATTTCTTTATTAAATTGCAGCAGAATTTTTTAGTTCTTTGGATTTTACTATTTTAGAAAGGAAGAATTGAAGAATTTCGTATGACTTTATCAATATTTCAAGTTTTGCTTTTAAAACTGATAAAAACTGTAATTCCATTTATTTATGATAACCTAACTAAATAAGTCATTTTTACCAGCCGGTTTTACCATTCTATCTTGAAAAATGATTATAAATCAATGACAATAATTGCAGCAAGTCGGTTATATTTTCAATTATTCGAGCCAATCTAATAATTTTTGCTCTCAGTAAAAATATATCATATAGAAAATTAAATAAGCACTAACTGGTACGTTTCTGGTGGCTTTATCATTAATATAATTGTAACGTCAAAGATAGAGTCTTCTCAAGATTTAATTAATTTCAACGATTACGGGCTATAATTAAATTCCTACTTGGAAACCGTAACACCTACGACCGCACTTAAAAGCTTACAATAAACATCCTCAACTCCTTCATCCGCTTAACGCCACATTAAAAAATGACAATCCCACCATCCGAAATCACCCTTTTAAAATTCGTCTCTCTCTCTCTCTCCCGGCCGCTCTTTTGTAAAGCATCGCGCGGCTGTTAGGAGCGTTATTTACGGCGTCCGAAATCGCATTACGGCTACGTGTCATCGTGGACGCAAGTGGGCTGAGGCTACCGATACCACCCAGAAGAGCGAGCGAGAGAGCCGGGCCACGCGGGGATGGAAAGCAATTTTCGGCGCGGGGCCCTGCCGCGCATAAATCAGATCTCGTTACAGCCGCGGAAGGAGATTCGCGCGCACGAGGCCGCCCGCCTCAATAGGCTTTTAAACAAAGTAGCGGGGAGAGATCGATATTTATTAGACGGTTTTCTAATGAAACATTTTAAATGCATGGGATTCGCACGCGAGCGTTTGTCCCTCGTTTCGCGAGGGTTCCGTCTCTCTCTCTCTCGATTTGCCTGCTCGCGCGCCGGTTTCGCTTATGTGCGTATCTCCGCCCCCCTCGCCCTGCTCCTTCGTCAAAATTCCCCTCCTCTTTTCTTTGCCTTGGTACGTGCTCGCTTTGGCTTTCTTCCGCGGCTTTTTTATGCTCGCTTTTTTTGGGGGGAGCGTAAAAAGAAATTGCCGCGCGCTTCTTTTTTCTTTCATCGATGGATGTCTTTTGCAATGCAACGATCTGTCGCTGATGGTAATTTATGGCCCGGCTCTTTTTGAGTTTTAGGTTCTGTATTAATTGTGTGATGGAGCATGACATTTGTCTTGAAAATTACTCTGCTACTATTGTGTGTTTCATTGTACTTACAAAATTTCAGCTCATAGTTAACAAAAGTAATTAGTCAGAAGACTCACCTGCAACAAAAAGAATTACAATTTATTAGTAAATTATGAAATTGAGCATTTTTATTTTGAAATTTATAAGGTAAATGTAAGTAAAGTTTTAAAATGTCTTAAATATCAACAAACATAAAAAAACAATATAAAATATCACAACCATTCATTTTACATTCTTCAAAAAACACATCATTTATCGCAAATACACCCACTTCACACACTCGCCTAATACACCGAGCATCATACCTGCTTAACCATAACCATGAGCAGAACGCGCGGTAGCGCAAAATATACGCGCGCCACAAAGCACGCATGATTGCGCGCGCGGGCGCGAATAAAGCCGTCGATTTACGTGGCACACGAAGCTCTCCTGATACAGCCTCGCTCACGCACATTGGCCCCACGCGCGCGCTGCGTGGCGTGCAGCATCTCGGCTAATTGGCGCGCAGGGGCCCTATCTGTTCCAGCGCATTTAAGATCGGATTAGAAGCCATTCAGATCAGGGATCAAAGGCAATCAACGCGCTCCTGCCGGGCCAACTTCCCAGCCAGTCCGGCGCGCATAATTCAGCCAATCAGAGCGTTGTTATAATTGGACGGTTTTCAGCCGTTGCGCGCTCTCGCGCAACATTGTTGCCGAATTCGCAGGCTGTATTATCTAAGACGTTTAATTATCGTTGTTATTTTGCGCTTTGGCGCGGGGGAGATTGATGAGGGGCTTGGAATAATACGCTGGAATATAGCGATGGTCGCGCTTATTTGCTCGTTACTTCGGATAATGAGTTTGCATCTGTCTGCCTGGCTGAGTATAATGCTGTATTTTGATATTATTCGATGCTTCGCCGGTAATTGATGGCCCAAGTTAAGGTTTGTGAATTAATTTTTTATTTGAATAATTATTTGATACATACAAAGTACATAGATTAGACATATCGAATCTTTAAAATACTTGTTGATATTTTAAGTAGAAACAGTCAAGTGTAGTAAGACGTTATATATGATTTGAACCAGTATCGTAATATTTAAATAATTACTAGCAAAATTAAAATTTCGAAAATGTAGTTAAAAACCAAATAGCAACTGAAACCTTACTTCACATAAAAGCAGCACGTGAAATATTCTCATTAAACTTCCGTAAGCAGGAAAACAGCAAGCCGAGAGTTGTTAGAGATTCACAAGATGAGGCGGCTAATCCTTAGACTCCCAGGCGCCCCGGGTCGCAACTTCTCCAAGGACTTTTCAGTTTCTCTCTCGATCTCGAAGTTTCCTCTCCCCCCGTATACCTGTAAGGACGCCACCGCGTCACGGTAAGTAAGTAAGTAACCAATCACCGTAACCGCAGACTCTCCCAGCTATATCCTCCGTATAGCGTTCCTTGATCTTCCTGGCTAAGGAGCCGCGTATATCTATATCAGCGGGTATATACATACGCTCGGCCGTCGATATATATCCACGCCGCGCCGTCCGATTAATCTCCGCTAATACCCCTACCTGCCGGCCCGAATTTCTCGCTGCTCTATATATATATATGTGTGTGTGTCTGGTCCAGGAGAATAAGAGACACCAGAGACGGAGATAGGAGCTGGTTCGCGCTTTGCGGCATGTAGAAATGCAGAGGTATTGACAGAGAGGATGGGAGAAAGCGTGATTTACGGGCTGGCTGCTATTGGAGCGCTGGGCCCGGAGTGCGGTATGTTTTTGACACCATTAGATTTGTATAATGAAAGAACGTTTTTGCGCTGTTATTCGAATATCGCTTGATTAATGCGTCTGACTTAATACTGCCGATTTATAGAATTTGTATAGTTGGCTTTGATGTGGTAATCCGAGACAGGAATTGTTTTACGTTTTTTAAGTTAATACCGAGCATTATTTCAGTAATTCTGTTTCAGTTGCTGCCTATGTAAGTAGAAGTTTAAAACAAATTTTTTATTTTTAACAATCACACTCTGATTTTTTAATGAAAGTATAAGTCTATATTACTGTTCCTCTACCATCATCTTCTAAGCAAATTTGCCATGCATTTTAATTATTTTATTATAAAAAATTGTATTTCTAGGAAGGTTGAATAATAAAACAAGTTATAAGTTTCCTTTTAAAAGTTAAAATAGATATATGAATATGAAATTCACTAACACATTTTCTACAATATTTTATGAGAAGTTTGGAAAAAATGAAATATATTTGGTATTCTTTTGATTAAATTCTTTTAATAATTCTTTTTCATCTATAAAATAGATACTTCAATAACTATTTAAAAAGCATATTAAAACCAAATTCAAAAATTGTTTTCTGATCATAATTATATTTGGTACACGCATAATCAAAATTAAAATTTGTTATTTTAAACATTCATTTACAGGTTAAAATATCAGTGTTTGCAAGGACAGTTAATTATAGCCAAAATGAAGAAATCCGATAGCCAGGAATACCGCAATTAGCTTAGCGCCGAAAGGAGACGGATGCAGCAAAGGAGTGAGTAAAAAGAACGATCCGGAAAAAAGGAGCTAAAAGAAGCGAGATAAGCAGAGAAAGAAGAGAGTGCAGCAGAGAGAAGAGCGAAGACGCAGCGAAGAGTAAGAGGTAATTTAACCTCGGCCAACTGTGTGTGCGAGCGCGCCACTTTCTTTGCTCGATCTATCGCCGGGGCGACTAATACCAGGCGGCCGCCTCCCTTCTTCTTTTCTCCCTCCCCCCTCCGTTCAGCTCTGGCAGCTTCCGCTTCTGTATCGGCGCGCCATGGGCTAATCCGTTTCAGGAGTTCATTTTCGAAGAAATAAAGACGATCGACGAGGATTTTACGGATAATCGGCTTACAGCAAGCGCGGCGCGCAGACGAGCTGCTGCCGCACTGCGGACGAGCTCGATATACGTTAATGGCTTCCTTTTTATTTATACGCTTAATTAACCTATCAATCGAGTTAATGCTGGCGTTTATCCCAGTGTTTTTAATTAATCATCGCTCTATAGCGGCTCTGCGGCTTTTTTTTCCCTTCTTATTCCGGCGGGAAGTGCACTCTGCCGCGATGAATAAGTGAAAGAGAAATCAAACTATTTTGAACGAAAAACCAATTGCATTTTTATGGAATGCGGTAGAGGTGGAATACTTATTTAGGGTCGGTGGAGCTACTTTATGTCAAATTAAATTCTTATAAAAATAGCTCATTAGAATTTAAAAAAAAATCTTTTTATGGAATGATTAAAATTTATATATAAAAAAAGATCATTTAAATAATTTTGATTTATTTAAAAAATTCATTATTTATTTTATAATTACTATTATTTTTATTACATTTACTGCAAATAAAAACAAATAGCTGATATACACCTATTCAACTGCAGTAATAATCAAAGTGATCAAATTAACTCCGTGACAGTATAACGATTATTATTTATTACGCGATCGAAAAATTTTTTATTAAATTTAACATTTAATCACTTTAGAAGCTATAAACACTGATTTCTCAATAACAGTTTTCAATTTCTAATAAATCTAAAATCATTGAATAATATTATCTAGAATTGAGAGCTTAAGCTCTATAATAAAATAAAAAATAAATCCCAACTTTATAATTCTCAACAAGAAATTCATCATCTTAAGAAATAACAAATTTTTCCAATAAACTCTTCAATCTTCACTCAGCTTGCGGACACAGTCCTAAAAACAATAACCCACCTAAAGCTCGACGACGGCCACAGCTCTCATCCCTCTCTCAAATCGAACTCTCGCGCGGGCGCTGCACTTGACTCAATTATAGTCCCAGGCCAGTCACCAGCCTGTTTGTTCTCTCGTTCGCGGACGGCCTGTTTATACGCACAGCTCGCAATTATATCGGCCTGCGCCGGGGGATTGCGGAGGCTGCAGCGCGCATTTTAAGCGGAGCCGTGTAAAGCCCCGCGTATGCGCATCCTTCACGCGGCCGACCGCAAGCTTCGCGAGGCGCATGCGATTATGAACTAGTGCGGCCGCGTGTATATGTAACGCGCCGTCCGAGGCTGAGCGAGAATTGACTAGGTGTACACTCGCTGTTGGATGAGCAGCTGTCGGCGGCTTGTTGAATGCGCTGCTTGTTGTTGGCCTGATGAGTGCTTCTAGTCTTCTTGCGGATTTGACCTGATGCGAGCTGTAACTATGCCTGGTTTTGGAGGAAATGCAGCGTGGATGTTTGCGAGATAAATTGTGATGGAAAATTTAGGTTTTCCTTATGAATAATTAATCTCAATATTAATTAATCTCGAATAAACACTTATCACATTTACCAAAACAATCCCACCCACACGGCAATCCGAAAATTTATTATTACATTAAGTGTAACAATCGAGAGGGGTAAATACACTGTCCCCTACGTACACACCCCCGTTTACCCAGAAGTAGCTGTACACCCACATACACACGTACCCCCCTTGTATACCAGCGTCGAATGTTTGCGAGGCGGTGCACCGTAAACGACGCGTGTAGGTTTAGCCCCTGCGCTCTCCGTGCGCACGTGTGTGTATCGCTCTCTTCAGTTATTATTTCACCAATGCACGAGAGCGACGCCACCAAAGCACCTGTGCGCTTAATCGCTTATGCGTATACTCGGCGCCGCCGTGTGTAAAGTACCGGGCTGGGAGAGAGAGCGAAAATATATGGAGCCGCCATGTCTTATCGGTGGACAACAGATGCGCGAGATGGTGTGTCCATGGTTCGCGGGTTTGACTATATAGGATTTTTAGTAAATGAGAGAATTTGAATATTCTTGCTTAATTGTGTAGGAGTTATTTATAAATTGTGATAAGGTAGAACATTTGGTATGATACTGAAATATCAACTTATTCCAAATTAATGATTTCCGCACAGTACACAGTACAGTTGATTTTTATTAATCAGTTAATCGAACCAATCTCTAATAATTAAATTATCGACTTTATTATTAATTTGACTAATTGTAGTTTCAAATAGGAACAGTGATAATGACGAACTTTGCTAGTGAATGAAGAAAAAAGCTACCTATTTTAGTACGTAAAACGGAAATCTCGTACTCGCTGAATTATTCAATAATCCGCGAACGCTAACAATTTACAGCAGCTGTCAATAATAATTTAATTAAAGATGAATAATTTAATTAAGCTCGTATCCCCATGATGCTGCAAATAATATATTACTGATCCGATCGTACGTGGTAAATGTGTGTATTGAAGTTGAAACGATGAAACAAATTCAGTCCGACTAATTTAGATTATCAGACTAATAAATCTCACTGTATTCCCGAAATATTCATTCATTTAATTGTTACGAACATCGTCAAAACTAAAATAACAACAATCGATTTGCTTAAACAAAATTCATTTAAGAAATTATTTTAAAAAGAAATTTATTGATTTACGAAGAAGATAATTATGTACACTCAATAAAGAGGACTATGTTGTAACACAATTTATTACAAAATTATGACAAAAATATTAATATTTTGAAATTACTTACAAAAACTATGATACAGATAATAAAGTATTCGAGATTCTTAAAAAAAAAAAACGGTAAAAACGAGGTGTGTACATAAATTTATTTATTTATAAATTATGATAATGAATGAGTAAAATATTTTTTAAAATTTTCCTCTTTTAAGAGAAATTAAAATATCTGTAAGACAGTTTTTGCGATACTCCAATCAAGATTAAATAATGTTTTTATTTTAATGTTATTCTTTTTAAATTTCTGACTTATTGTATTGTAACGCAGTACGTTATAAAAAAAAAAAAACAAAAAATCAAAAACAAAACAAAACGATAAAAAGGCAAAATTTTAGTATAAAGTAAAAAATAAAATCGCGACATTATCTTAAACTTTGTCACACCAAGAGTCAACCATCTCGTAATTATTTTCCCAATATCTTAAAAACATCTAGAAAGACCGCAAAAAAGTGCAAAACAACTTGAGCCCACTTACAACTTATTATCGACAACTACCAAATACGCAAACTCGAGTTTCGAAATTTTAAAATGAAAACGCCTCCGCGCGGTAGTATCGATAAAATTTTATTTTCTCCAAGCAGCGTCAGGACTCATCCGAAACGATAAGCTGAAAACAAGCTGACTACGCACAATCGGCAGAAGCTAAAAAACATCGAAAACTTTTAATGACTCGATATGCAGATCAACTTCCCGCGTATATATCTAAATATTCCTACCCATCAATTAGCATCGCCATCCTCCACACCAAAGATCGACCCCATCACTCGGATAACGAACGCAGCTCATGCCTTTTGTTTACTACATGCATTTTTCACTCGAAACTGAGAGCGGCGCGACAATCAACCGCCGACGGTTGAAAAAAGCCGAGCTCGACCGTAGCCTTTCAATAATTAGCAAGTGCGCGACGATCCCCGGCGGAAAAAAACAATGAAATCAAGCCAAACCTAACGACGAAACTCGTTAAAAAATTTCTACCCGCGGCTGTCGCTAAAGGCCACACGAATCCGATACATCCAGGCGGTGAAAAAAAAATAAGTCTCCATCCGCGCGAAATTCAGCCTGCCTAGCTAGCTCCCGATTGGAAATCGATCCGTCTCTCGCGCTCATTTGATTTTTTTATTATCCACGGCCGGCCGAGCGGCCCGATGCGAAATATTAATTGGGAAATAATGTCACCGTCGGGAATTCGGGATAATGGAAGAGGCAGGGTAGGTCTGGGGGTATATATATACAGACTTGAAAAATGCGCCGAGGGGAATTCATCGGAGTTTATCGGCGAGTCCGGAATACCCACGCTCGGCGATGCTTTAACTCGTTAGCAGTTAGCAATAACATTCGTTATTTTTATCGCTATCGTATATACGCCGGTGTGTATGCGCTGTTTCTGCGCGCGGCGCAAGGCCGCTTTTATTCGGCGCAGAAAACACGTTTTGGTACTCGAGTCTTGAGATATCGGGCCCGATAGGCCTGCTCTCTCGCGGCGTCGCGGCATACACATATATTTTTGCGTCTACCGCAAGCTGCCACAGGGTGGTAAGCTCAGCGTTGATGATAACCAGGCAAGAGAGCTGCCCAAGCGCGCTGGGTACCTTAATGAAACCGTATCGACGCAAAGGCTGAGATATGCGCGCGCAACTGCCCAGGAGTGTGGGTATTTCTTTTTTGGGGGAGTTTGGCGGGTCTGTTTGTTTAAGTAAAGCGAGTGGCATTAATAAATTTATGAATTTTTATTAAAATGTTGGGTGAGATATTAGTAAAGCAGGAACTGTGGAGAAGGAAAGGATGGCCGTGAGTTGAGATGGAAGCAGGAGGTTCTATGATGTCTAAATTAAGGAAGTAACTTATAAAAATAACTATAACAGTTTCAAAGATCGCTTATTATATTTTTCGTTGAACAAAATTGACCAATATTCGAATAAGTCATTTATAAACAATTTTTTCATATTTCTAACAGACGAAATAATTTTATTAAAAAAAATAGTTTATTAGAACTCATATTAATAAAATATAAAACCTGTAATAAACATAACATGTTTTAAAAATATGATTTAAAATATATAAATAAGAGTCAAGGATAATATGGGATTATAAATACTTAGAGTTTTTACAATGTCTGCACGGTACGTTCCTTTACTTTTTTGAAATTTATTACCTTTTCCAATAGCATATCTTCCTTGGCTCATTATATTGCGCCGGCACTCTGTATCATATTGATAATTGCTAGAAGATAAATCAATGATCAAAACTCGTACTGTAAAACTACTTTTAATTACTTTCTCATATCTATAGTCTGAAGTTTATTTAGTGGCAACTAGTACATCATTTTTTTCATGAATGTATTTTTACTAAAAAGTAAATAAAAATATTAAAAGATTTCGATGCTTTTTTAAATGCAACAGGTAATACAAAATATTACATCATTTTTTTTTTATATTTCTGAGTTATATGGAGTTAAATTTGTATATTCATACATTTCGCAAGAGATAACTTAATGAATGTTTAAATTAATTTTTTCATTGATAATATTAACCAATCAAAGAAAAGAACATAGTAAGAGTTAATTCAGAATCTAAGTTTTTTAACTATATACGAGACTCCAGGACTTTATTAATGAAAAGCTATGACACATCTTTTAAATATATTTTTAAAACCAAAGAATCGTTTTGCACGCGTGAAAATTGAATCGTTTGTTAAAATTGAGTTCTACTGAACAATGATTGATGAAATTCTGAAAATTAATTTCTGACTTTACTGTTACTATATCGGAATTATATCATGTAAATAGCAAAACTTTTAAAATATACTAATTCTAAATACTCCATTTTCCCAAAGCTCACTTTTCGAGACTACATTATATACACTCCGCCATTATTGACCTCTGAAAACAATCAAAACTCTAGAACATACACGATCCTAAAAACCAAAACACAAAAACAGAAATAAACAAAGTCAACAATCAACAAGTGCACACACGTGGAATAGTGTCGCGCGATAACCCACCCCTCAGCTTGACAGCTACTCGATTACACCGAAACACCACAACCATCGCACGCGCCAACTGCGATCCTTTATTTTGCCCGTTTATTCAAATAGAGGCTCGATAAGCCAGCTCCACGTGGCCGGAAAGCAAGCGGGTCGCCGAATACTTGCTCATAATACACGTGTGCTCTGCCGAGCCGTTTAATGGAAGACAACCTGTAAATACGTGACACGCGTGTTGCCCAGAGCGCGCCGGCTGCGCCCCCTTCCTGCTTGTTTCATATACATAACCAGTTATGGTCCTATACCAGCGCTCTGCCGTTTAAGAGAGCATCCTTGCGCGCGTGCGGCTGCAAGGTCGTTCGCACATTCGACCATCTCCTGGCTTTCTCCCTCTCGAAGCTTGCCGAACTCTTAATGCATCTCAGCGTGTCGTCGATTAAGCTTGTCGCGCTTGGGTCAGCCGCGCGTTCGCCAATAAAGTACTCATCGGCTTCGATTATATCGGCTTTAATTAAATAAAACGTTGCGCGGGAAGTGACTCGCCTGGCATAATGTACTCGTAATCTGGGCCGGACGCGTGTCCGAGGTGTATCGGTGGCCCGTAATTTTTGGTTCGAAGGACAATGAAGGCAGGGCTTTTTGTTGCTCGGTTTGTTAAGCAAGTAGGGAGGTGTGTACGTAGCGTAGTTTTTGGAATTCCTGGGTGTTAAAATTTATGATGATTGTAAAGGAGGAAAGCTCGAGTCGTGGGAACGAAAGTTTTAGTGAGGCTTAAAATGGAGTTTATGAAGCCTGTAATTTGTTTTTAATTTTTTGAGGGTTTGCCGAGCCTTTTAAAATGGAATGAATTGCCAGATAAATGTCGCAAAAAGATTAAATATAAATTTTAATTACGAAAAAACGTATTTTTTGAGATATAACTGATGAACACTTTTTCATGAACGTATATGGTGATAATAGAAAATTTTTAAAATCTAAAGTGATTTTCAATTATTAAAGCATAAATGAATGTCTAGGATTAAAAAATAAATATAATATGTTTCCATACACCGTAAATATCAATGTAAACCCTGCTTGCTTACACAGAAAATAGCAATGTAAATCTAAAAGATTTATTATTTGAAAAATCACTGAACAAATTATTAAATCTAAATAGATAGACGGGTATGATTTATTATTACACAACTCAGTACAAACTTAAAATTTGTTTAAAAAAATCCACTTGTAAACTGAAATAAAAGTAGAAATCTATTATTCAAATTCAAGTTATTACAAAAAATTAAATTACCTTTAATAACAGAATTCACGTATTCTTATTTAATCCTGAATTACAAACAAATTATTTTAATTACCCGACAAATTTAAACATAACTAAAGTCAGCCCATATCTTCAACGCTTAAAGCATCTATAAATAGTCCCAATTTACTTTTGCTTTCAAACCCGATACACCCAGCCGCTCACGCACCTCACGCACAAAAAGCCAGCGCTCGCTTATAAAAAGCTCCCATCCTCGCAATGATACAGAGACTGCTCCGCCGGGCCTATTAAGGCCTATGTAATTGTCGGTAATTAACATGCGGGTGTACACGCGCTCTCGCATTGGCCAAGCTCCGCGGCTTGTTGGGGCCGATTGTGCCTTGGCGTTACATCGCGCGGCGACTCCCCCTCAAGATAGCTCAACTCCTCGCTATGTGGCTAGTCGTCGGCGCGCTTACCACTACTACGAGGCAGCATTTGCCGATTGACTTTATCGACGATGCTCGATCGGGTGTGCTGCAACGCGGCCTTCGTCGAATGTCGAGTGTCGTCCTGGCCGATGTAAATGGAGACCCGATGCCTCTTCCACGAAACGCTGGCGCGCGCTCGTTTGGCTTTTTCTCGATTTATTGTGTTGTTAAGGGGGGGCTGGAATAGACGTGGGATAGGGACATTTTTCTTGCCTGCCTTTCTGATGAATGTTAATTGCTGTGTTGGCTTTCTTTGGTTAATAATTTTATTGATTTTGTTTGAACTTGGATTTTATTGTTCTTTTAATAATTATTTCGATTTGTCTTTTATTCTTATCGGCTCAAACATTACTTTTGTTTTAATTGTCGATTACAAAAATTCTTGGTTTAATTAATAACGAAATATTTATTTACATTATTAGGGCGCAAGTAAGATTGTTAACCGATCAATTCTCTTCCCATTCACGACTATTAAAATCAAGTTTCGCTGGGGAAATGTGAGAAATCCGATCCCCGTTATCTGCAATACTCGATGTCTTTGCTCTCGACTGATTAACCATCGGCTCAAGGAGAACCGGAGGAAAGTGCAGCTTGCTGCTGATAAAGCAAATTTCCCGCCGATTACCAATAGCCTCTCTTCGTGATTTACTATGAATGAGAAGCCGATCAAGGAAAGCGGAAAATGCGATGAGCTGAGGTCTAGGAAAAAAATGTCGAACAAACATTTTTATTTTGAGGTACTTATTATGTTTTTTATTGATTTGATACTTTGTTGCACATAGAAGTAAATTATTTAAATTAACTTATTTTCGATTATTTAATAATTTTAGAAAATTTTTATATTTCTTTTAACCAACCTAAAGGTTATAGAAGATGCTTACTTCCATATTAATATAAATAATAAAGTGTCTATAAAATTATTAATAATAAAATCACGAAATTACAGTATCTATCTTCATAAGTTGACTTAGTACATGAACAAAACTAGTCTGAAAATTAGAGCCCCGGGACTCGAGTATCAAACAGAAAGACTAGCGTTTCATTTTTTCATCCAGCCAAGTTTACCCAACCTAAATTCGAGAACTCCCAGCGCAATTCGATAAACGTCAACAAAGTCCAGCCAAACAGTCCCCGGAAGATTCACCTTACTGCTCTCACTACTCACTAAAAAGAGCACAAAAACTCAAGCGTTCCCCAACAATTTGTCGCTCGCGCTCTCGATCGTCTCCAACTCTGCCTTCCTCACCAAACGCCGACGACGAGGGAGAACAGGTCGAGCTTAAGTAAAGGGGTCGTATAGCCTCTCTCTCAGGCAGGCGGATGGGCGTTAGAGCGCGCGCGCGCATTAGGGTGGAAGCGGCAGCCTGGAATTGATGTTAGGCGTTTGCATTTATTATTAATACGCTCGCCGGCCTGTCACTGACTAAGCTGTCAGCCGCCGCCGAGTTTCAGACTTACTGTACTGGTTCGGGGGCGAGGCCCCCCCGCCCGCGCGCGCGCTTTCGCTCGACCCCTTTTACTCGACCTCTTAGCTCTCTCGCTTGTTTTTGCACTGCCGCTTCTTTCCGTGCGCTCGTCCTTTTCCCGATGGCGCGTTTTGTGCGCGCGCGCGCGCTGCTTTTTTGCCTTTCGCTCGCCGAAAGAAGAAGGAGCAAAGTGCGGAGAGACCGAAAAGGGCTTGCCTTACCAGGAAGTAGGATAAAGTGGTTATGAAAAAAACTGGCGATCTATATAAATACGGGACTAAAGCTGCTCCGCGCTGGCTTTTAGTCGTGGGGTTAGCTAGCATTTTTAGGTCGGATCTATATGTTTGTAAAATTCATGAAGGAGGGGGGGTATTAGGTTCAAAAGCGAGCGATTGAGGTAAATTAATTTTTCAAATGTAAATTGTACTCTTTTTTCTTATACCAAAATAATACACATTTTTATTGCATACTTTATACTAGCATAATTAATTAATTTGATAAATTAATCAAGTATTTAATTATGTAAAAAGATTTTCATTCTAAAATAATGAATAAATGTATTTTTTATTATTTCTATCATTGGAATTCTTTTTTTTAAACTTGTTAAATTATTTAAATGCCCAAAATTAATTAACTGAAAACTTGAGAGTCAACTTACATATGTGCCAATGGAAAGTGTAAACTTTCCCATAACAGATCACATCGTCGCATATCTACATATAATCTAA